>CM031240.1:310877161-310972726 GCA_018340775.1 Taxus wallichiana var. yunnanensis
AATTTGTAATGCCATTTTGTTACTACTTCATATATCTCTGATTTCATCCAGTATTCACTTTTTCAACTTTCAAACAACTCCTTTGCACACGTGGGATGGAATTCACAATTATCGACTACCCCCTCCATTCCCTTTCGAGGTCCCCATCGCATGATCTTACGCACGCGATTGCTAGTATATTCACTTATAATATCATAAGTTGTCTTTGATAGCTTCACAAACGTTAAAATATATTCTTATTCTTATGTTACAATCTCATTTTGCAATGCGTTGAAGGGAAGGGAATTTAAAGTGAGCTGCATCAGAAAACATCATTGCTAGCCCGTTGTGCTAAAAAAGGTGACATTTTCGGATGACATACAACTCACTCCATTTGGTCTCCAAAGGAAATATTAAGTTATAAAAAGTATTGAAATATCTTAGAGGATAAGAACTCATGGAATATTTTTTAAAAAATGTAGTTGTCCCACACCTTATCCCGTTACTTAATCCTAAAAAAAATTCTTATTATGAATCATATTGCCCCAAACTCCACTGATCAACTACGATATTAGCAAGTGCATAGTGCACTAAACTATGTTATAGAAACATTAATAAGCAGATAAAGGATTGAGTTAGCAGGAAAATATTGTCTATTCAACAAGTAATGGATAGACTTGTAAAGGATAGACTTGTAACTATAAGAAATAGGTAATTTTATTTTCACCCTGTACCAGGATAGTCAAATATTTTTACGGAATGTCAAATTGACGTGCACTTATCAAACTTAGTCGTTTCCAATTTATATATATAAATTTATAAGTTATAGGAAGCTAGGCTTATAGCCAATGAAAGTTGGCTACCTCATCGTGATCACATCGTTTAACTTCTACGTAGCATGATAGCACATTGTACTAGAAAATTAGCAATCTGGACTTTATGTACTGGCATGAGGCATCAATGTGAATCGTGATGGAGACTAGGGTGAGGCCCGAGGCCGAGAGGATTATTTACTGCAGCAAGTTGTATAATATTAAAAAATAGATATTATATATCATTTTGAAAATATGGCAGCGGATTTATGCATTGCATATTAAATATTTGTTGTTTTGTAAGATTTGAAAATATTTTAAGGTCTTTCCACTTTAATTCATTTGGTTGTCTTATATTTAATATCCAATTACCAACATTAAAGTTTGGTTTTTTGAATTTATAAACCATTGAAATATCTAATCACCCAACCGTTAAAAAATTAGATCTTTGAAGCAGAGTTGACAAGTGAGAGCATGGATGATGGACGTATGTTTAAAGCATAATGGAGAGTTGATTTCTGTATTTTTTATGAGGCTGTTTAGAAACATTTGTTATTGCTCCACTGTGTGACCATTTGAGAATTTTTTGATTCGAGAATTTGGAATATTAAGGAGCTTGAAAATTTATGGAGCTGCACACACAGTTGACAAAAGTTGTCATTATGGTTCCTCCTTCATTATTTATCTATCTCGAGCATAGCTGGTAAGAAATTGTGGTTAGTTTATTCCTTTCCCCAAATTTATTAATACTTATCCTCTTCAAATTTAAATCAATCTATTAGTTTCTTTTTTTCTTCTGACATTTGACTGTAATGTTTTCCTCAGGATGAATTTCGAGAGGATCTTATCTATTATTTGTTCTCTCTTAGTATCTAGAGCTAAAGGATTGTGTGTGTAAATACCTTTGTTGTAAGTTTCCAAGGTACCATTGCCGTATGTTTTCATGGAAATTGTTTGTGTTTGATGACCTTATTTTTATTTAGATTTAGAAAATATGAGTTTTATCAAAAAAAAATACAAATACTAATTTAATAAAATAACAAACAAAGAACATTTCCTCTCGAAATGTATTTTAAGATTTTTTCCATTAAATCATTCAACCTTGTTTTTTAAAACCGATTATTTAAGTTTTACACAATTTGTAAATTTGTTGGAATGATTTCCAAGACCCGCATAAAACGATTTAGATGGATATTAGGAAAAAATAGCCATGAAGACAAGGTGTATAGGTTGAAGAAGGCACTCTGTGGATTAAAGTAAGCTCGAAGATCTTGGTACAACCACATTGACTCTATCTCATTCAAAATGGTTTTGCAAAAAAGCGGTTGTGAACCAACATTGTACATAAAAGTCAACAAGAAAGGTAACATTTTAATTATTTTCTTGTATGAGGATGATCTAATCTTTAGGTGATCTAAACATAGATTCTTTCAAATCATCAATGAAGAATGAATTTGAAATGACCGACTTAGGTCTTATGAAGTATTTTTGGGGGATTGAAATCCATCAATCCAATGATGGTTTATTTATTTCTCAATCTAAATATGCAAATGAATTTTTGAAGAGATTTAATATGGCAAAGTGCAAGGTATCCCAACACCGGTTATGACAGGAATGAAATTAAGCAAGGAAGTTGATGGAGCATGTGTGGACTCTCTACATTGTTCAAGAGGCTGGATGGAAGCCTTATGTACTTAACACCCACAAGGTTGGATATTATGTATGGTGTAAGTTTGATTTCAAGGTCTATGGAGTCTCTGAAAGACTCACATTGGCAGGCCGGTAAGAGGATATTGAGGTATGTAAGTGGTACAATGAATTTTGGTATATTGTATTCCACTTCAAATGATTTCAATCTTGTTGGATACACCAATAGTGATTGTGGGGGCAGCATAGGTGATAGAAAAAGTACTTTTGGGTATACGTTTCACTTTGGTACAGGTGTTGTGTCATGGACATTGAAGAAACAACCCATTGTGACTCTTTCTTTTGCTCAATCTGAGTATGTGGCAGCCACTAGTGTTGTGTGTCATTTGTTTGGATGTTGAAATATTTGATGCATGATAAAAAAAAAGCCACTACAATATTGTGTGATAATAGTTCAGCCATAGCATTATTTAAAATTCACGTGTTTCACAAGAGAACTAAGCATATTGATACGAGGTATCATTTTATCGTAGAGAAGCTTGTAAGCAACAAAAAAAAATGTCTAGATTTTTACGAGGTTGAAGATCATTTGGCTGACATATTTACAAAACCATTGGCAAAAGAGACATTTGAGTATTTACGAAGTGGCTTAGGAGTTTGTGACTTTGCACAAGTTAGCAACTGGAAAAATGTCAGTAAGCTCCGAAAATGTTACAACAACTTTTGAACAAACTTGATACAAATTTTAGATGATCTCTAGTTGTTCATAATTAAGGGGAGAGTTGGAAAATCAACTGGGCATTAAATGTGAAACTAATTTATGTCTTCCCCCAGATTTAGTTCACTGACATCACATGATTTGTATTTAATTATGACAGATTGCATATTTACTTTTTGGTTGAAAAATTCTCCTTGATTATCTCTTGTCAGAGATTTTGTGTTGCCTTGTAAGGAAAGTTTTTGTGTAGGTGAATATTATTAATGTCTCATGTTTTATTGTGTAATAGTAGGAGGAAAAATCAGATTTAGGAGAAGAGAAAAAGTGTGTGCAGTCCCAGCTCAAGTCTGGACTGGTTTTGCTAAAAGAAAAACTACATTATCAAGTTGTTATTGTATGAATGAAAGTTTTATGTGCAGTTGTTATTGTTATTGTATGAATGAAAGTTTTATGTGCAATTGGACCAAGCGGAACATAGTCGAGTCCACCCACCTGAGTTCTAACCCCCTAAGCCTTAGGGGACCGATTACCCTTGCATTTACACAACTAGTTGGGAGGACTCGTCTGCGTTAGCTCGCCATGAAGTCTGTTAGGTTGTTGGGTCACTAACTTCGTAGTAAAAAAAAAAACCGAAGTCGAGTTGAATTGGATATATGAAATGAATTCAAGAAAATATCAATCTACCATTTTCTAGAGAATTTTTTTCTTTGCACGGAGCTAAGTACACTGCTGTGTTTTCAAGAACAACCCGAAGCCACTTTTAATGCATGGCAATGACAAGGAAGGGCCAGTCACATCAATTTAAAAGTTGGACACATGATTGGTTACAAATTTTTGGTTTTAATTTTTTTGTAAAGTAAAATTTTTATTACTAATTGGTTGGAAGCAAATAATTATTGATATAGTACTCCTCCGAATGGCAGGAACTAAGGTTGCTTTATTTTGATTGATCATTATCATTAATGTAAAATAATGATGAAGTATTGATAGTGCTCTCGGAAGGCGGGCTCCTTGAGAAGCCTCCATAGTGGAGAATGGAAATACAATCGTGTGGTTCACAATTAGTTAGAAACTAAGATATTTTATCACAATCTAACGGCACAATGTTATCCACGTTTGCAAATTTAAACGTTTTGGTAGTACTATTTGATTGCCGCAAAATGTTCGCGCTGTGTGTTACTTCGAATTGTCTCAGTGTTCGGTCTGGTGGAGAAAAAGCGCTCCTTGTTCTTCCATTAGCAGAACAAAATCAACGCCCTCTAAATCTTCTTCAGGAAAATTCTCTAAATTTAGAGATTTGTTATTCTCTACATCTTCAAGAAGCGAATCCAACAGTTCACAGTTCTGCTCCGAAATTTGGTGGGTATCTTTAGAGGACTGTGATTCCCAACAGGAAAATGCGTCATCCTTCTTTAACGGTTGCCGCAATTCTTCCCTGTCAAACTTGGCTCCAGCATCTTGAATAAGTCTTCGAAGTTCTTCCATTAACAGAACAAAATCAATGCTCTCTAGATTTTCTTCGGGCAAATCCTCAAAATTTAGAGACTGCTTGCTCTCTACCTCCTCAAGAAGCAAATCAAACAGTGCACAATTCTGCTCCTCCCAAATTCGGTGGCTATCTTTAAAGGACTGCGACTCCGAACGGGAAAATGCGGAATCCTTCCTCAGCGGCTGCCGCAATTCTTCCCTGGCAAACTTGGCCGCAGCAGCTTGAATTTGTGCGGGAGACAGCGAAGAGGCCGACGGGATTTCGGGCAGAGAGTGAGGAAAATTGAAGATGGCATTGTGTCCTCTGAGAATATAAACTGCACAGTCGTAAGCGCGAGCGGCCTGTTGAGGGGAATCATACGACCCCAGCCAAATTCTACCAGTGGAATTGGGCATTCTCACTTCTGAAACCCATTTCCCCCCTTTTCTCATTCGCACTCCCTTGAAATGTCGTGGTGTTTTGTGTAACTTATTTTGGGGTGTGGTGTGGGGTTTATGATTTGCCGATGTTTTTACCATTTTGGGTAGCAACGAATTAACGGGATTCGAACTCGGGACTCGGGAGGGATTTCTGAGACGAAACCTTTGTTCGAATTGATTAATAGACTGAAATGTGGGGCATATTTATAGACGACCTGAATTGTGGGGACAGCGCGTAACATTTGTGGGCTCAAAGACTTACACGCGTAAGCGAAAGCAAAAACACGTGGCTATTTTGTAGTGGATAAGATTAAGTTACAATCTCATTTTGCAATGCAGTGAAGCCGAAGGAAGGGCATTGTGACCAGATAAAGTGGCTGCGCCGGAAAACGTCATTGCCAGCTGGCACACGGCTCACTCCATTTGGTCTCCAAAGGAAATATTATAATTAAGTTATAAAAAGTATTGAAATATCTTAGAGGATGAGAACTCGTGGAATCTTTTTACAAAAATTGTAGCTGTCCGATTCTTTCTTACTAGGAATCATATTGCCCCACCGATCGAGTACAGACTACGCATCTATATTAGCAACTAGCAATCGCACGCGAGCGTGTGCGATGGGAACGCCGAAACGGTTTTTGGTAAAGAGGAAACTAAGAATTGTATGAAATGAAGAGAAGAAAAAAGCAGAAAACAATGCATTATAAAAGGAGAACATTTGCGAGAACGTAAGGAGTAATGAAGAGCGGTAAAGAAGATAAAATTATTTAGTATAACAAGCCAAATATTTACATAGTTGTTAGATGCAGAAGAGGAAGTGGAGGGGAAGGACCGAGAAAAAGGTGAAAAGGAAATGGCGAGATTGCTATGCGTGGAGGATGTTACGGGGCGGGTTGTTTGAGACGGTGAAGGTTATAGGGGATGGTGGTAGGGATGGAGGCGAAGCTCTTCTTGTTTTCGGAATTGCAGGAGGGAGGCTGAAGAAATTCTCGAGTAACGGTCAAAGGAGAAAGCTGGGGAGATACGAATCTTATCCAAGGAGGGCACGCGCGAAAGAGCAGTAAAAGTAAGGCCTGGTCTCTCGGTGGATCCAATGTCTATGGTGGCATGACCAAGGGTGAGTCCTTGGGCTTTGTGAATCGATAACCCCAGTGCCATTTTTAAAGGCAGTTGTGTACGAGAACCTCTTGAAATGGGGGGAATGGGGATGTGGGTGGGATTTGACGGATTCCACGGTGGACCGGAATAGCGATCGAAGTCGACAATAACAAAAGAAGGCAAAGAAGGTGGAGCCGAGGAAGGGGAATAAACAATGTCAACGATAGTGCCAGTTGCGCCATTAACAAGCCCGGTAGCAATCCATAAATTAGCAGTGAGCATGATTTTTTGGTCTTTGCAAAGGAGCACTATTTGTTCTAGTGGTCGTCATCAAGATCATTGTAGTCACTTCTTCTTGTATTCAGAGCAATGGACAAGGCAATTGGAGAATTGAGTTCCTTCAGCATTTGTAAATTGTGGTTTTTAACAAGAATATTTGTTGAGAAGAGGTGGGGGGCATTGTGGAAGTATAAAAGTTCTTGTTGTGAGAGGCATGAGTCGGTGCGGGACATCAAAGTCTCCCAATATAGACGTTAACGAGATTGAATTAGGAAATTTGCGCCAAAGGGATCCACCGTAGGAATTACTGGCATATAGTGGAATGTCCATAATGGGTGGAAGTTGACCAAGGTCTCCAACAAGAATCATTGATCTATTTCCGAAGGGGGAAGTACGGAAGTGCGGGAAGGCCTCACGCAGGCGGAAGTCAATTTTTGCAAGAAGTTTAGGACCAATGAAGCTCATTTCATCAATCAAAATGTATGTGACATGTTTTAAAGAGTCTTGAAAGGAGGCCAAAGCTTGGCCTTCAAGGGGTTTTAAATCTCGAACGGGAATTCGGAGGCTGGAATGAACGGTCGATGCGGAAATGTTAAAAGCGGCCACACCAGTAGGGGCAAGCAAAAGAAGGGGTGAAATGGCAGGGGCAGCGAGGGAGGAGAAGGCAGACTGGAGAGAGTGGATAAGGAATGACTTGCCTGTTCCTGCAGTTCCTTGAATAATGAGAAGAAGGGGTGGTAGGCTGTGTGTTGAGGAAAAGTGGTGGAGTATTGTAGTGAAGGCTAGTTGCTGGTTATCGGAAAAAGTCGACAAAGAAGGCAAACTAGATGGATTTGTATGGTCAGGGCAATAATTAGCCTACCATTCTCGACAAAAGAGGGGGCGATGTCAACCAAGTGAACCGGAACGTTGTTTGAGGACCAATCATAGCGGAGTCATATTCTCGGAGGCCAAGCATTTCCAGATGGTCAAGACCTTCAGAATGTCCCGGACGGAGGCCTGCCAAAAGTTGCCATTCATAGATTCTCTCGCTTGTTTGCATTGGGTCTGTGTCAGATTCAGACGAATCATCTGGAGATGTATCAGGTTCCGTGTCTGTTCTTCTAACATGCCACGGTTTGTATGAGCTTTTGAACAGCGCCAATTGGAAGTAACAACATCTGGCGAGGAACCAACATCCGAAGGAATGTTCCGGAAAGGCTTGTACAGCAGGAGCTCAGACCAACAGAAAAGGTGGAAAGCCTCTGTATTAGTTGGCGGAATGATGGAAAACCTTGGGTACACGCGGACAATTGCTGGTGTAGTGCGTTGTTTCCATTTCTCTTTTTTTCGGTATTTGCTGTAATTCCACTCTCGAGCAATTTGGATAAGGGAAAGGGACTCCATTGATGGTGGGTGGACAAGGTACGCATCAAGAAGCTGTGATGTATCTTGTTCCTGAGTAGCCGATGCAGTAAGGCGCCTAAGTCGAAAATACTTCATAATAGTTGGTTTTGGATCGTGCCTAAGCAATCTACAACAAAAACTAAACAAGATAAATGAAAAATTGTTCTATAAAACATAAGAAATTGTATATTTCGAATAGTTGGTTTTGGACGATAAATCACGGGCCATTTTATACTTTGCATAAGAAAATTCATAATTTAAATTTCGAATGACTAGTTCTAGACAAACTATAATCAATGACACTAAAAGACGGAAATGATAAGTCAGTCCATAAAACATAAAATATCCACGATTAAAGTCTATGAAATAGGCAAAGACTGGGAACACTCTTCACATTATATATTCTTAGTGTAGAGTTAAAAGAGTTTTAAGAAAGATAGAAACAAGTCTATAAAGCATAAAACATACACCATTGGTTTTGGACAATAAATGAAAAACTAAACAAGATAAATGAAAAATTGTTCTATAAAACATAAGAAATTGTATATTTCGAATAGTTGGTTTTGGACGATAAATCACGAGCCATTTTATACTACATAAGAAAATTCATAATTTAAATTTGAGAATGACTAGTTCTAGACAAACTATAATCAATGACACTAAAACACGGAAATGATAAGTCAGTCCATAAAACATAAAATATCCACGATTAAAGTCTATGAAATAGGCAAAGACCGGGAACACTCTTCACATTATATATTCTTAGTGTAGAGTTAAAAGAGTTTTAAGAAAGATAGAAACAAGTCTATAAAGCATAAAACATACACCATTGGAGTTTGAGAAATAGGCACAAAATGGAGACAAATATTCACATTAGTTATTCTTAGCAGGGATTTTAAAAGTTTTAAGCAAGACATAGAAGATGAAGTATGTGTGGAGTAAAATGAAAAGGGATATGTCTAAGAATGAGACTTGCATTAAAATGGAAACAAACATTTTGTCAACCAAGCAAGTCATTTATATCCCAAGGTTTTACAACCACTGAATAAACATCAAGAACAATGAACAAAAAAATCAGAGAAAAAGAAGGTAAATTATGAATAACATCAAAAAATGTGATGAAAATTCTGGAAAAAAATACAACTAGGATCACTCGTGTGAACATAAAACATTTTATCTCAACCTTCAACAAGTGTTAGAAAAACTAGCAACAAATTGAAGTCGTGTATCCTCTTTGTCTTCAAAGTGTTTTTACATACTTAGATTCAAAAGCTAAAAACTCACATCTCTTGTTGAGCTTAGTAAAGGACGCCTCTCTAAGGCAATTGGCCTTTGATCTTATAGCCACAAACTTAACTCCTAAAGCATAATATGAAATTATGGTCCACAGAACCATTACAAATTCAATCGTCCTTTTCAAGCTTTTGCAACTTCAAATGATCTTTCTCCTATGCTTCACATCTTATAAACAACCTTAGGTGTTTCTTTTCTTCAAACAATGTTTTAGTGCTTCAATTCAATTTTTGTAGTATTGTGTGATTTCTTTAGTGTTCATTGCTTCAATAGACTTGCACGGATTTGTAAGTTTTGCACATATATCTCGCGATACTTGTAAGATAGACTTCCAATAGTTTTTACGGCTTGTGCAAAGACTTTACAAACTTACGTGGACTATGTAAAGAATTGCATAAATTGTGAAATATATTAAACACTACACAATGGGATTACATGCTTCACCGACATTAGCCAATTTACTTGTACCTGGCACAACTTTAACAATGCATAAATGCCCATGTAGTACTATGTGAGCACACCGACAACACAATCCTTCATAACACGACCTACCAAAAAGAAAAAGAAAATCTAAAGAATTGACTTAAAGAATTTGAGTTATTATTATTGTTAAAAATGACTAAAGTGATATTTTTTCTTATTTTTAAGAAGTATATTTGTATTTGTTTTTATTTAGAGATGTAATGCATAAAAGACTATCATGCCATTAAATATATTATTAAATCTTATTAGTGATAGTCTTGGGACTTATATTTAGTGATTTGTGTACTTTCTCTACTTTTGTCTATTGAAATGTAACTATTTCTTACAACTTTTCTTATAAAAAGACCACATAAAGAAATACCCTTCCACTTGAAATAAAGACCAACCCTTCAAATTAAATCACTACCCAACTAAAATTTCATAATTAAAAATATCTACCAAATACCCAAAAATACCTTTATTACCCTAATTATGCCAAAAGGCGTGTTCTAAGTTAGAAAGCCCGGGCGCTCGGCAGACAGCAGAGTGAGAATTGAACGCAGAGAAATGGTGGTCGACGAAGCACGAACCGATCTTTGTCTTACATGTGGTGGGAACTGTATGGGTGACATGGGAAATACGAAGCCTGTCGGGGGTCCTAGGTGCATGTGGCCATTCCTACCTTCGCCATCATGAAGGTTGTCGTAAATTGTTGCGGGCCATTACTCTAACGATCGGCATGCCTCTATCTCTCTTTACTCTTTACTCTTTACCCATGTCTAGGTTCTTTCAACCTTTGCCTGTCGCCGCCGTTCTCTTCCACGCTGCGAATGAGTCCACATGACCCCACGATATCTATTCTTGTATTTTTATTCAGCTTTTCCACACCCTTGGGAAAATTGTTGATCTGCTCGCAGAATCTCACTCTCAGCTCCTTAAGCATTTTCATGCTTTCCTCCTCCAAATCTGGCAATTCCTTTGGCCCTATCAGCTTTTCCAGTCTCAGCTCCTCCAGAGCTGGAAATGCTCCTCCTTTACCAAATTCGGTAGGCAATTCTGTCAATTGCAGCAGTTCTCGATCTCCAACAAGCGCAGAAGAGGCAGGGTTTCAAAAATGGCAGGTGGAAGAGCCTTCATAGTCAAGTACTCCAACGTTATTCTTCTCAGAGAAGATAGCCTCGATAGCCACCCAAGCATTTCGACTAAGTGTTCCAATCTGCTCAGTCAAAGATCTTCCAATGTTTTCATTTCCTTTATATCCTTTGGAAGACTCTTTAATGGGACTTTGCGTATAGCTCCAACCTCTCCATGCTCTCAAAGTTG
Source organism: Taxus wallichiana var. yunnanensis (assembly GCA_018340775.1). NCBI lineage: Eukaryota > Viridiplantae > Streptophyta > Pinopsida > Cupressales > Taxaceae > Taxus > Taxus wallichiana. The sequence goes on from CM031240.1 coordinate 310,888,067, forward strand.
CAGAGCAGACCAGGGAATATGTGCCTTGGCATACACAAATGAAAGGTACCTTAAATGCATGAGTGATTTTATATCCTCCAACCGTGAATACTGCAAAGTTTTTTTCGAGGTGAAGTTTGAAGCTTCCACTCTAAATTTTTGCAGCCATCGATAATCAGACTTTGAAGCGAAAATATTTGTGTGACCTGGATCTTAAGGAACCCCAGTTTAGCACAACACCTCAAATTCAGGTAACGCAAACATTCCAGCTTGTTCATCTCTAGCGGAAGACATTCCATCTCTTTACACTCGAACATGTTAAGTGATTTGAGCATAGTTATAGTTTTATTGGAGAGCGATTACCTACGCCGACGCATGGGTGAAATCGTATTTGTAGAGTGTGGGTATTTCACAGTCTTCTTCACCTTTTCGCTGCCGTCCACTACAGCCGTGGTGTTCGTGGTGGGTTGTATTTACATGGCCAACGATTTAACCTATAGAGAGGCCACGAGCGTCGTTCCTAGGGTTTGGAAGCACCCCTTCTCTATTTTTGTCTACTTTTGCTTGTCGATGTTTATATATTACACGGTCTTATTCATTGTTGGGGCTCTGTGGATAATAATTCTGGGGCTACATGTGGGAAACCCAATCGATCAGAACATGACGAAGGTGTTTTTTTTTCCAGTGTTTGTTAGTTTTACACTTCTGTCCTTCCATCTCCAAGTAAATCTGATTCGGCTATGGCAGCTCGCCAACGTGGTTTCCATTCTGGAAGAGAGGTAAGGATTACAAAAGCATGAACCAAACCGATTTCTTATGATTTTAGTATTTAAGTGTTTATCCAGTATTTAGGGAAGACACCCACTATATTAGCTTGCAGTAAAATTATATATCGAGTATGTAATATTAGACTGTCGAATCAACTGCATGTTAAACTTTAGAGCGAAATAGACCAAATTACAGAAGAAAATAAAGATCTAAACTCTTAATAATATAAATTTAGCATTTCATTTTTTGTGCCATTTTCACCACGTAATCATCATGAATTAAAATGTTACTTCCCAAAAAATAGTAATCATTTTGCACAATTATAGTTTCAAAAATCACATACTAAATTAACAAAAAAAATTCCAACATAGCTTTATAGTATATGTATTATCTACTTTATAGAATAACCTGCATGCATTTCTCTTCCACCTATTTCAAATAAATATTTACCATAAGCATTATTACATTGTGTAATACTTGAAAGTGTCAGCTACTGCATCAGGAATGGATTAGGTGTAGTGAGGAAGGGCATTGAATTATCAAGGGATGGGCACTAAAGAATTACATAAGGGTGTTGGGATAGGAGATGTAGATCCGGTTTTGGATCACCATTTTTCATTGAAACTACAGAAAAATCAATTGATGGGTAAGGAACTTGCCCAAATTTGATCAACCCCCTTTAATGTGGGAGAATTCATTTGATTTATGCATGAATATGTCAGCCACTTTATACTAATATTTTTTCCAATTGTAGTGTCATTTTCATGTGTTTTAAGAGTGTTCTGTTCGAATGGATGTTTTGACTAGTTTTTTATATAAAGATTTGAGAAATTATATATACATCAAATCAACAGATTTAATAAGGGTGTTGGGATAGGAGATGTAGATCTGGTTACGCCTTCATAATCATGCAGGTCAAGAAATCAAAAAATTCTCTAGCTTTGTGTGAATATACTACGGTGCCCGAGTTGCCTGCCAAGTTTAAGCTTCTGCTTCTTAGTTTCTAGATTTCCATCAGCTCTGTGTTCCGGGCTAAGGAGGTGGCATTTTTCCTTCTGTTTTCCTGGGTTTGTGGCGACGGCTTGCAACACGATGAAAGAGGCAATCCACCCCACTGCACAAGCAGCGGTGAGTTTTTTCGTTGTACCCAATCAACCACCTCGTTCAGAAATTTGGCGTGGATCTACGTGGGAGCCGAGCTCTAGGTTGGAAGCTTTTTTCAATAGAAGGGTTTAAATGCCATGAAGCAGTTTTAGGAGACAACCCTGGAGGAAGGAAACGTGCTTCAGTGGTCTAGCGTGCAAACTTCCCGAACCCTGAATCCTTCCTTCAAATTTGAGGTTGCAGACAGAGGATTTCTCGGGAGAAGATGACGTGCTACTGCGCGGATCGGGGTCACTAATGAAAGTGCATTAAAGGTGTGTGTGTTTATGACGGATAATGTTAAAGTGGAGTGCTTCCAGGAGGAGTTGAAATTGAGGCCTCGTTGGGGTTGGGTTACCTGTTGCCTCGGCTTGGCAAGAGATTACATCGAAGACTCTCTCAAAGGAGATTCGACTACGTCTAACATTTTTACTTAAGCCATTTACATGGTTGTGGCTATGTTAAGTTATTATACATGAAAGCCATAATGGTTGTAGCTGTTGTCATACAATATTGACATTTTTCTTGGTTGTAGTTTATAAGTTGTTGATTCCTTATGATCCATTATGTTGTAGCTTTACATATTATATGTTGAAGGCTTCTTGAGGTTATGTCTTAGATGGAGAGTGTCATCTCTTTATGTTTCATTTCTGGATTGTTTTCATATCATTAACGTGTATTATGGAGTTGTTTGAGTCAATGATATTAGTGTTATTATTGGTTACTGACTGTGTTGATGTTGTACGTAAATTTTTGTTTAAGGCTGAGTTGTTTTGATGTGGTTGAAGTCCTGGGAGTTAATCAGTGGACTGGCCATGACTATATTAGCCATATGGTTTTCTGGGTAAAGTTTGTGTTATTTGTGGAAAAGACCATCTATTGGAAGTTCCCTTGACCAAGCTGTTGCAGTAATATTTGCAAGGCTAGAAAGAAAAGCTATGAGGCTGCCATGTCAAGTTCTCTGTGTAATTTGAAGATATCACAAGGGGGCAGTCCAAAAAGAAGACAACAATACTTGAGAAAGTTATACAACAATTCAAAGGCGGGTGCAGGGATTGAGGTTATGCTGAAGGAAATGATTGTTGAAATAGAGGTCGAAGTAGGCATAAATTACGGACCTTCGTGTTATAAGATTGTGTATGAAGAAGCAGTGGGGAGAGTTGCGAGAATGGATTCAAGAAGTGTTGCAAGAGCTCTGGGCATACAAATATCAAAACAAATTATTTATTATGCAACTAAAAGAAAGATTTGTAATATTTATAGTAGAACTTGTGCTTCAAACAAAATTATTTGTAATGTATATGTACTTATGTGGAAAAACATCAGAAGGCTCAGTAAGATTCCGTGCACTTTACTTAATGTCAGGGAAATTTAATGCAATGGTTTTTGACCACTCCCGAGTTACGATGTTTCCAATAAAGGGAGCGTTGTTTCATGCATCTTCCCTCAATAAATTTAAATCCATATTTTTTCCGTTTAACATTGTATTAGTTGTGGAGGAGATAAATGGTCAACTCAAATGTCGTGGACTACTAATGGATTTTTTTTTTAGAATGCATGAAAAAATATACAAAGCAATATGGCATTAACTAATGTATAAATGTTTTTAGAGTCATTTGCATATAAATGTTCCATTTGTTTTATGAGACCTCCCCATGTCTGCGACACGTTGGAATCAAAACTTTTATTTTTCAAGAAATTTCAAACCCTTTCGTTGTCTGTCATACTAAAACAATTTTAAGAAAAAAGTCGCACAAAATTCTCTATCTGAGCTACGTGGGGAATGTGGAGACGAGGACATGAATAAACAACATGTGCTTAATACAATGAAAAAGTGAGGCATTATTAATGAAACTCAATAATTTGCAAGAGACCATAATGATCACTTATTTTTACAATTCTTTGGGACATTTCAAAGAGTGGGAAATCGGAATAAAGTCAATTTATCTCATGTAAAACAATTTTCAGGTGAAGGTAAAATTTTAATATTATGGGTCAAAAATATAAAACAATGGTATTTATAAATTATTTATAAAAGTTATAAATGACTGTTTCATATATATTTTACTATATCTAATATATAATAATATATTTTATATATGAATGTGTATAAAAATTTGAGGTCACATTTAAAGTATACGCAAGTCACACGTTTTGGTTCTATAAAAAATATGAAAAATATTTAAATAGTCTTTCAATTTTTAACACTCAGGTAGGATGGATAGGAAATATTTAATGAAATGATGATTCGTTCGTACCACTCGTAGTTGATGTTAACTTTGTAGATAATGCAAACAATTCCATTGGGCAACTTTGATATTCTAATTGGGAAAATGTTCATTTCAATGAAGGGAAATGATCAACTTAATATTTGAACAACGAAACGTGGACATGAATAGGTGACCTGCAATTAAACTGCCAAAATGAGAGGAGATAAATGTTAAAGTCATTTCAGTACACGAATAGTCTTAAATGAAATAAATGTAAGCTATACTTTTGTAATAAATTTTTGGACATAATTCCAAATGGGTTTCTTTGAAAATTCTTCTTCCACTCATTCTTTTTAGTTTTAAGTTCATGTTTTCTTAAATAAACCCACCCCCCATCACAACTTCATTTCTGCAGTCATGTAAGTTTGCAGTTGTTTCGGGGTTGAGGAGTTCATTTTTAAGATTGTTTAGGTTCGGGGTTCTTTCTCTTGTGGACACGTCCGATTTAAAGCATGTTTCATGTTCCTTGTCTGTCGCTTCCGATCTCCACAGTCCCCTTTATGTCGTGTTTTCAAATTCTTCGTCATTGGGACATGACGAGTTTTAAACGTATAACGCTTCATGTTTTTCACTTTTGAAACCCGACAATTCTTTTTTGTTTGTGGTTCATGAATCCTTCATGCATCGAATGTGTTGATCCATTAACATGTTCCATGTCTCATGTTTTTCATTCCCAAACCCCGACTTACCTTTGTTTCGGGTTTAACAATGTGCAAAACATCGAGCTAGTTGCACTCTTACTTTCGGGATTTCGGGACTTGGTTGCGTCGGAACATTGTCGTCCATATGCATGTTTTGTGCCATGTGCATTTCGATCCCAAAAGTCGATTTTTTCCCTTTGTGTTGGGTTTTTAGGGGTCAACGACATCAAAGCAAGTCACGATGTCCACGATGGTTTTCAGACATTTTATTGCATCTTGTTGGTGGTTGAAGGGGGAAATTTGAGTTTCCCTCTCTTTCTCTCTCTCTCTCTCTCTCTCTCTCTCTCTCTCTCTCTCTCTCTCTCTCTCTCTCTCTCTCCCATCTTATATATAATGTAAAAATTCTCATTTTGTAGAAGAGGATTTAAGTTTGTAATGGGACAACATGTGTGGGACATGCATGTATTTAATTCCCACCTTCTTCTTACAAATTTCCATTCATTTCTTCTTCTATAACAAATGAAATGCCTTCTAATGGGAAATCTTAACTCCGTACAAAATAAAGTAACAAAAATAACAAATCCCATTTTACCCACACTTTTGGAAACAATATATTTCTTTCAATTGTGTAAAGAATGGTTGTTGGCATCGTATAACTTTTGAACAAGCTAACGACGTTGAATGAGAGACCCCTATTCTTAATCTCAATATTAATTTTTATTAAGTTAGCTAATTATACATTCTTTAGATGTACTTGTTAGTGTTGAGGTGAAAAGACCCCGAGTACAAATCCTTTTCTCCACAACCTTCCGCTTGCCACAAAATGATAGAAACTTGCATGTATTACTAAGAATTAATCACAAACAATGTTGCCTGATATTGGTTGTTGGATTTGTAATGTTAGCAACTCCTTACACCAATAGCCTTTTATACATTTTAAAAACCAATATGAATGAACTAGGACAACACACAAATATCACACAATGTTGTGTTAGATTACGTCTTTGCCTTTTGGCCATATCTGTTCCATGCTTGATTTTAGAGACCTTGTCATCTACGATATGATATCCCATGGAAGGGTACCATATTCCTCTTTCCACCTTTGAATGCACCTTGTGTTGATAGGCAATTCCAAATGCAAGTCAAGGCAACTGTGTTTAACATGCATAAGGGAAATGAGAGGTCGAAGTTTAGTGTAGGGGGCCTTTGAGTGACAATGTCATTAGGATTGTTGGTAGCCAATGTGCATGATATTGTTGAGATGAGGAACATTAGAGATAGAATATCCATATCAAACATATGTAAATTATTGAGATTCTTACATTTTCTATCTACTATTTCCATCCTCGATGACCATGAAATGTATTTTCTCCTTTAAACATTTCACACATGCCTTTTCGTATACTCCATTTGTAATTTCCAAAATGTTCCCCTTTTTCCACACACATGACTTCTCCTCCCTCAATCTCCTTTTTCTTTCAAGTGCATCTTCAAATGTCACTTTTCTCCTTTAAACATTTCACACATATGACATGTTCTCGTGTTTTGTAAGAAGCATCCATTTGTAAACTATTAGAAATGAATATTATTTGAATATAATTGTGTGGTTCACAATTAGTTAGAAAGGAAGATATTTAATTCACAATTGGCCGGTTTGAATGTTATCCACGTTTGCAATTTAAAACATTTTGATCGTACAAGAACAACGAATAAAATATAAATAAAATTTGAAGTGTATTTGAGCGCTGAATTTTTTTAGCGTTCTGTGTACTGCGAATTCCCGCTAGCGTTCGGTCTGCTGAAGAAAAAGAGCTCCTTGTTCTTCCATTAGCAGAACAAAATCAACGCCCTCTAAATCCTCTTCAGGAAACTTCTCTAAATTTAATGACTGGTTCTTCTCTACATCTTCAAGAAGCGAATCCAATAGCGCACAATTCTGCTCCTCCAAAATTTGGTGGCTATCTTTGGAGGACAGTGATTCCGAACAGGAAACTGCGCCATCCTTCCTTAAAGTTTGCTGCAATTCTTCCATGTCAAACCTGGCTCCAGCGTCTTGAATAAGTCTTCCTTGTTCTTCCATTAGCAGAACAGAATTAACGCCCTCTACATCCTCTTCATGAAAATCCTCCAAATTTAGAGACTGGTTCTTTTCTACCTCCTCCAGAAGCGAATCCAACAGTGCACAGTTGTGCTCCTCCAAAATAATTTGGTGGCTCTGTGATTGCGGACGAGAAAATGCAACATTGTTCATTAGCGGCTGCCAGAATTCTTCCCTTGCAAACTTGGCCGCAGTGGCTTGAATTTGTGTAGGAGACAGCGAAGAGGTCGACGGAATTTCGGGCAGAGAGTGAGGAAAATTGAAGTTGGCATTGCGTCCTCTGAGACAATAGACTGCGCAGTCATAAGCGCGAGCGGCCTGTTGAGGGGAATCATACGACCCCAACCAAATTCTACCAGTGGAATTGGGCATTCTCACTTCTGAAACCCATTTTCCCCTTTTCTCATTCGCACTCCCTTAAATTGTCGTAAGCTATGTTGCGGCATGGTGTGGGGTTTATGCTTTGACCAGATTTTGACCATATTCTGGATGAAATGGTGATGTGGGACATATTTTTATAGATAATCGGAATTGTGTGTACAGCGCGTAAAATTCGTGTTAACAAAATCACGTGACTACCTATTTTGAAGAGGATAAGATTGAGTTTTAAGTACAGTCTTGTTTTGTCCGGTTGCATTGTGACGAGATAAAGTGGGGTACGCAGGAAAGAGTCATTTCCAGCTGGCTGTGCCGAAAGGAGAAGCTCGCATAAAAAGTCAGTTTTGTGCTTAATGGAAATATTAATTTATAAATTGAAATATCCTTTCGAGGCATGGGAAACAGGGCCACACCCTATCCCGTTAATCGTTATAAAGTCTTTCTTACTGGTACAAGTGAACCACCATACTCACCCCTTTTCTTTTCCTTATCATTCTTTTGTTTACGAGTTGGATTTAGGGTGGTTAGACACGAGAGAGTCCCGCCATATCAATGACAAATGTTTTGTTTTGTTTTGTTTTATTTATGATTTGAATTTGGAATTTATTGGATTTTTATTATTTTTAATTTTAGTCAATTTAGTAGTTATTTGATTAATGTGAGTGAAATTGAGATGATAGAATGGAGCATAGATAGCATATATTATTTCGATATAAATAATATGAGTCATGGAACATGAGTGGGCCCCGTAGGTATTTAATTCTCATTTTTTTCTTTCCAAATTTCCATTAGTGGCTTTATCTTATTCAAGAAATAAATGTCATCCTATCGAAAATCTTGATGCCAAGTTGTGTCGTGTAAAGTCTCCCACACTCGGTGTGTTACATGTGATCGCTTGCTATCTCTAGCAGAGCTTAAGGAAAATGTTTTTCAAATGGCTTCAAAAGCTCCAGGCGTTGATGGCTTCCCCCGAGTTTTATCAAACCATGTGGGATACTTTGGGATCTCGACCAACAATGTGTACCTCGAGGCTCTTGCTTCTAACTCCTAGGTGAATTGATCAATCAAGGTAACATCAAGTTTATCCCCAAGTCGGGAGACCACTGAAGAAATTTCTAATCATGCGGCCCATCAACCTACTCAATGATTCCTATAAGATCACCGTTAAGGCATTTTTGGACAAAATTGTGAACCTTCTTCCTCTTCTTTTCCACAACGAGCAAACGAGGTTCATCAAACACGAGATACATCCTCGATGTCATATCATTGCCATTTGGGAAGGGATGGAATGGGTTCGACGGTCCAACGAGACAACCTTATGTATCAAAATTGATTATACCAAAGCCTACATTTACAAATTGAGTGGTCCTTCATTTTGAAATGCTTCGTGCTCTTGTGTTCGGTTCGAGGTTTGCCCACACCGTGCGATGAACTTGATAATGTTGGAGCTTGATCACGATTAATAGAGCACAAGCTTCCAAGTTTGGTCTGCTCAGTCCATCCGACAAGGGTACCCTATATGAGTCTAGCCCCTTCTCTTTACGTGTTGGTTATTAAAGGCTTTAGATATTTGTTTGCCCACAAAGTGCTTTCCCAAGGCCTCCTTAAGGGGATTGATCTACCGAAACCGATCAACAACTCATCAATGACCATTTTTGTCGACGACTCTTTCCTCACTCTCCTCAAGAAGAGAAATCGGTTCACGCCGCTTTGGAATGTCTAGATACATTTTGTTTGGTCTCGGTCATCGTCCATTCAGTGGGAAAAAACTCAATGTTATAGCAATCATAGTCCCTACCCCTCCATGGATCATGGATCTCGCAATAGAGTTAGATTTAGTTGGGAGTTCAATTCAAATTATTTAGAGTTCCTTCGCATTCCAAGCCACATCTACAAATTTATGGAGCGATAAGGTCCAACGAGTTGAGCGCAAAATATCCTACTAGATTACCAAATCGCTCTCTCTAGCATGTAAATTCCAAATCTGCTCTAAGATTCTTGCCACCACCCACGTATACTACTATTCATGTTGGGCTCCCTCTAATGCTTCTTACTCCAAACTTGAATAGTTGCAAAGAGACTTTCTCTGGGCTAACTCAAAGCCACAAGGGTTTTAATCGCATGGCATGGGACACTTGTTGCAAACCCAAAGAAGTAGGTGGCCTTGGCTTGCTTGACATCAAGCTTCAAGGGAGAGTTCTTTGTGTCAAATGGTTATTCCACAATTTGGAAGGGAATGAAGCTTGGAAGATTCTCGCTCCGACATTGCATTTGTCAAGGCTTTCCTCTTACAAGATGAGCTTAGAAGGCCTTAACCTCAATCCCTTCTCCTTTCCCGGTTTCGTGAAAATCAAAGGCAATTTTATAGCAAAGAGTATCCGAAATATTGGGAATTACTTAAACTACGCCTTATTTGGAAAGGGGATGGCTTCAGATCTAGCCTATTTATCAACTCCTGTTCTCTCTGGTGGTCATCCATTTTCACTTTCCACAAGGCCCCTCTACCTAACCCCTTGGGCTAAAGCTATTCAAATCTTCAGAAAAGGCATCAAAGTGGTGGGATTTATTTTGTAAGCATTCTAGATCTTGGCTTTCTTGGGGATCCTTAGCTATTAAGTTTAACCTTCAACACCAAGATGTTAAGTCAATTACGAATATCATTTCTTGCATACCTGAGGAATTCTTGCACAAAATTGGTGTCACTTCAGGTGTCCCATGGTAGTGCGACTTTGAATTGGCCTTCTACTTCTTCTCTGCTCCACCATTACAAACCTTGTTTGGGCTACTCCTTCTCACGTCACTGCAGACATATCAATGTCGACTCACTACACTAATGCAAGAACATTACCTCCCAAACATAGGTGGGGAAATGACGATTTGAAATGGTTTGGTCAATTCTGGTTGAACCCAAAAAGCCCACTTTCTGTTTGCATTTCACACCGGGACTTCTTACGCAAGGAATCGGGCCGACATCAGGTGTGAATCCCACTTTCCTAATTTTCCACCATCCTTGGACTATTAAGCAATTTTTTTGGTTTCGCTTTGACGCGCAATCAACCCGAAATGGATTCATTCCCTTTGTCAACCCCTTTCCCCATAAAGTTTTAGATGGAAGATGGTTCTTTTGGGGAAGATAGTTTATTTGATCTATGGAAAGATAGAAATAATGCCATATTTAACAATGTTCCTATGGATAGAATTTTTGTTGTTACTAATAAAGTGGCTATTCTCTCCATTGTGTTGCTCTAGATTCAGAACCAGCCGAGAAGGTTCAGCTGGAGGTTGAACACCTCCGGTGCTTGCTCGACCATTGGGCCAGTGCTCCCTACATGGTCAGTCTTTTTCTACCTGATGCTCTTGTTCATCGTCACTCACTGTCTCAGTCGTGCAACTCTCCCCCTCCTCACCATGGATTAGGATTTGACGTGACGTTGCTCCCGAAGTGGGAGGAGCTCTTCTCCTCGCCGGCGGTGGTCCCCTCGGTCTAATCCTCCTCTCCCACTCGGGGTGGGATTTTCATCTGCGCCTTGGTGGCTCTAGGTGGTTTTCCCTACACTGAATGAATTCCTACAACTTTCTCTTGGCATCTCTCCTTCTCGACAACCCGATAATTCGGAAAAATAAGAACAAATACAACCAGGAAGAAAATGGATGGAAGCCCATCTCGGTATGAATCACCCTAGCTCGCTGAGATGATAATCTGACAGTCCTCCTCCTTCACCTCCGACCATTATGTTCAATTGCCGCGGCTTAGGTATTTGCTCGTCCATGTTTTTTGGTTCATTTTTTTATTCGCCCTTTTTTTTTTATTGAGGTCTACACTTTTATAATGTATGGATTGGGCTCTTTTTACGAGGTCTGCTGGATTGATTTGATTGGAATTTTGGGGTGTGATTGTGTCCACCCATCTTTTGTACAATATGTGTTATAATTACATGTTTTATGACTACAAATGTTCTTTTCAATAAAAAAACTTGACGCAGTAAAAAACAAAAAAAAAATAGAAAAACACATTTTCTCCCCATTTATTTTCAAGATTTTCTATTTCTTTCAATTTTGTAAGGCCTAGTTATTTGCGACCTAGAATTGATGGATAATTTAACAATGTCAATTGAGAAAACCCTCCATATGGCTAAAAAAATATGTAGTACAATGTTATTCTTAAGATCGATTCTATTTTTGACTAAATTGACTCATGTTACTCAATACTTATTTCATCAAATTCGTGTACCACCCCTGAAAAATTCTCTCCATGTTTTCTCCTTATATGTAAAATATTTTAAGCAACCTTATATAGATACATCCAAATATTGGTGCAAGAGATTTAATTAACCTTCATTATAATCTTCCTTAATGGAAGCTTACCTTCTAGAATGCCTTTCCTTCCCTTCGAGAGCTATAAGCTTACATTATGTTGACTTATTCCTCCCCCTGCAACCGAGGATCTCCTTCAATACTCTATTTGACTAGTCTTGTATCATGTGCTCAAACAAACAATAGGTATATAGTTTCTTTAGATATACTCATGTTAGGATTAGTATCCATATGAAAAGAAAACAATGAGATAGCTATACCTTGGTTAGTGATCATAGTTCCATGTCCATACACCTCCATCATCTCTTTAACACCCTTCATGTCCTCTTGAGTTCATTCCACACATCATTGTATCCTTTGCAGACAATCACTATGCATGCCTACCCTTATCAATATGAGAACAGGACTCTAGATAGGCCTCCTGCTCTAAGTGTTGAAAATCATACATAGGGTCATGAATCAAACCCCTCACTCTTGAAACATCATATCTTACCTAGGAAAAGGTATTTAAGCCCTTAGTTTAGTCATACATTTGGGTTTGCAACATAGTTCTCTTGTTAAGGCCTAATAGCCTTCTAGCCCTCTCAATATACAAACCCTATCAGATCTCACTTTTTCTTAGAAACAAACCCACATCCTAGTTAATGATTATGAGACCCTTTATCAATCTCTAACTCATGACTAAACTTCATATGTTGTTACTTTCTACTGGAATTGTACTTCCTTTGTAATGTGGTGTGTAAATTAGGTCTATTTAGTGTTTTTTTTCATGACAATGGTACTTACCTTCATGATCTCACCTTTTTGTTGATGGATCCACCTCTGAGATGTTGACAACATGATATATACCAAGTATCATAACTTGAGTCCAAGATTTGACCACTCATACAACTCATTCTCTCTTCATCCCGTACACTATTACACCGCCTACAAACCAATGTATTTCTCCTCCATGCGTGTGACTTGATACCTAAAATTTTATACACTCCTAGAAATTGCATGGGCAGAGATGCTTACAAAACTTCATGACATTTGGTTGGTTGGAATTAAAGTTATGGGATGCCTTAATTTTGGCCAGAGAGCTAAAACTTGAGTTACAGGACAAATCACACGCTTTAAGAGCTATAAAAATTTGATGGTGCTTCCCTTACCTTAGCTATTCATGCATTCATTGAACTCAAAAATTATCCTTTGGTGGAATGTCTACTTTCAAGGTCTTGATCCGAGTAGGATGCACAATGTATAGTCTATGCAAACCATAATTCAAGTAAATTTCACACAAATTTTGACCCTGTAACACCCCTCAACATCTTTATTATTCATTATCTCGCCTCTCTTATATGTTCTTCATGGTTTTTTCTTGATTGGTTCACTCAAATGCTTCTCTCCATTCTCAATCGTTCAAATCCCCTATGACTAGATAGATATTTTCCAAGTCTAGCTTCCTAAGCTAACTCCTGAAGTGACTCAACAATAACCTAAACCTAGAAATTAGGAAGAATATCATCCTCACAAACCTATTTTCTCGTACATACCAATTTACACATGATGACAAGGTTCTAAGGGCCTTATTTAGCTTATAACCCTTCTGACCAAGTCAAAATTACCTTTACACCTCATTTGTAACATCTATTTATTTCATCCCTCACTTTTACATACATTTGAAATTTGAACTACATAGACATGGAGGGAAAATACAATTTAAACACACTCTATAACCTATGACCCCTAATCACCTAACTGACAATGATGCTCTTACATCAAATATATTCTCAAATATGTCACCTCTCACAACTTTTTTTTTTATAAAACTAGACTAACTTATCAAAGCTAGATTATTAAAAGCTGTCAAAGTTCTACCTATGTTGAAATGAGCAACCCTTTACGAATAATTGTGCACAAAATGCAATTAATAAAAATAAACACTATCACTTATATATACACAAAGTATAGGCCATCAATGAATTATCCATACACATTATCGCACGACATCGCTATTGAAATTTTTATGTTAACAAGTAATTACGCTGATAGTACTTATGTTAGTAATATTCCCACCTCCATTTTGATTATCACCCCAATTGGCATAAGGATCATGATATACTGGATTTTGTATTACCACAGATCAATCCAATCACTTAGTGTGGCATTATTTTTGGCCAATAGGCCTCTAAAATCAATATTCCTCAACACCCATCTTCAAATCCATTTTTCATCCTAAAATATTTTTGATCTTATTTTCAAAATAAAACACCATTCAAATCCAACTAAAAATTTTACCTAGAAATCAATGTAGAATGGTCATTTAGACATAACACTTTTGAAATAGCATTCATCCCAATTTCTCCTCCTTATCGAACATTTCATTTCAGTGCTAGTAATGTATTGATCGTCTGATACAATTCTATCGAAGATAAATATATGACCTTCAATTCATATGAATTTTAGAGGATAATGGAAATAGAATTCCCGCTACTGCCGGTCTGCTTTGAAGAAAAAGAGCTCCTTGTTCTTCCATTAAAGCGTAACAAAATCAACACCCTCTAAATCCTCTTCGTGAAATTTTTCTAAATTTAATGACCGGTTCTTCTCTACATCTTCAAGAAGCGAATCCTTCCTTAAAAGTTTTCTCGCAATTCAAGAAGCGAATCCAATAGCGCATGGCACAATTCTGTTCCTCCAAAATCGGAAATCAAGCGCCATCCTTCCTTAAAGTTTCTCACTGCATTCTTCCATGTCAAACCTGGCTCCAAAGATCTTGAATAAGTCTTCCTTGTTATTCCATTAGTAGAACAAATTAACGCCCTCTACATCTTCTTTGAATGAAAATACTCCAAATTTAGAGACTGGTTCTTTTCTAGCTCCTCTGTGGCGAATCCAACAAAGGTACGATTGTGCTCCTCCAAAATAATTTTGTGGCTCTGTGATCAAGCGGATGAGAAAATGTAGCATTGATCACTAGCGGGTGCGAGAATTCTTCCTTCACAAACTTGAATTTGTGTAGGAGACAACGAAGAGGTCGACGGGATTTCAAGCGAGAGTGAGGAAAATTGAAGTTGGCATGGCGTCCTTTGAGACAATAGATCGCGATCATAAGCACGAGTGGCCTGTTGAGGGGAATCATACGACCCCAACCAAATTCTCACTTCTGAAACCCATTTCCCCCCTTTTCTCATTCGCACTCCCTTAAATTGTCGTAAGCTATGTTGTAGCATGGTGTCACCGGTGTGGGGTTTATGTTTTGACCACATTTTGACCAGCATTCTATAGCGCAGAATAATCCGGATGAAATGGTGATGTGGGACATATTTTTATAGATAATCAGTATTGTGTGTAAAATTCACGTTATGGTAAACACGTGACTACCTATTTTGAAGAGGATAAGATTGAGTTTTAAGTACAATCTTGTTTTGTCCAACAGCATTGTGACGAGATAAAGTGGGGTACGCAGGGGAAAGAGTCATTTCAAATTTGCATCTTGAAAAGAGAAGCTCGCATACAACTCGGTTTTGTGGCTAATGGAAATATTAATTTATAAATTGGAATATCCTTTTGAGGCATGGGAAACGTTCAATATTTTATTTTGTTTAAGAAAATGCGGCTGCCCAACACCCTATCCTGTTAATAATAATAATTCTTCCTTAGTGGTACAAGTGAATTACCATTAGCCTTAGTCTTAATGGAACCTTTCATGTTGGATAAAATGATAGCCATTATCCTGCCAGGGAATAGCCTTTCACAAATGTTATCTGGATTGATTGTCAGGGCCATTGCGTATCTATGCACTTACATGGTATTTATGCATGAAGATTACCCTTGATTCAACAAGGTAACACTAGTCATACCAAATTGAACCCCTTATTGTTGAGAACATTTGACTCTATTTCCTTGAGAAGCTCAACCACATGAACGTGTTTTCTTTTCCTTAAAGAACTTTAAAATTTGCAGAGGTCTAGAACATTTGCACGAGCATTTTCATCCTTAAAACGATTCATCGAAAAGAAACCTTGATGAATAATTCTCCATGCAATCTAAACCCCTAACTGACAATGGACAAGAAAAGGTTGAAACAAAATGTGCACTTTCATGAACCACCATTTGCGCCCATAAATGCATTTCCCTCCAACCCACCCAAATAAACCTCCCATTAAAAAATTACTTGCAAACAAAAACCATGATGAAAAACTCCCACCGCAACAAAACAAGCACAACCTCTTGCATACACAGACATTGTTTAAGATAAAATCAAAGAAAATGTTTAAATAAATCAGGCAACTCACCACTACGTATATTTTTGTTAATAACCTGCCAAAACACAGAGCCACTTAAATGATATGACTAGATAATATGAATTTTATGTAATGGGTATGAGTTCAGATGTCTGTAACGATGTTCTCTGTTCATATTGTCAAAACAGTGTGCATGAATTAACTTGAAATGTAGAGTTTGGCGTAAACATTTTTTCCTTGTGACCTTTAAATCTCCTGCCATGGGTATGACAGTATCAGATATGGGTATGGTAACCAACATAATATGCCTTTACTATTTTTTTCAGTTTCCTCCTCTATTTATTTTAAAACTTTCCTCTTCTATTTTTAATCTCCTACCATGGGTATGACAATATCAGATATGGGTATACCAACCAACATAGTAATCCTCTACGTATTTTCAGTTTCCTCTTCTATTTTTTAAAATAGTTGAAATTAGTCATCATTTCTTATTACATTGAAAAGCTTTCAAATGCTTCATTTTTGTTTGTCTATATTTTGCTTAAGTTATACTAGACTATTTCTAGATTGGAGATTCTTTAGGCACAGTCTATTGTGAACTATTTCTATGCGGTATTCCTTTCTGCAATATTAGTCTTCCTTTCTTTGATTTGCTCTTCTATGTGCCTTATGAGATATTTCATCTGCAGGTAAAGTAACAGAGAAAGTGACTTTTACGCATTTGGCATTGTTCTTTTTGGAGCTAATTATTGGAAGAAATCCAACGGATAAATCTATGCCAATAGAATTTCAATCTCTTGTGTCTTGGGTATGTGCCATCTCCTTTCAACGTGTTGTCTTGTTAAAAATGTTGATGATTAGATGGCTGAACATTTGCACTCGTAGACCCTTTAGTTTCATGAGCATTCAATATCCATTACATTGATGATTACTAGTAGCTTCAATCATCTTTATTTTCTTCTGCATGTTTATTGAAGAATTGCCAATAAGAAATGTTGAAGAATAAAATACCATATTCAATCAACCAATTAATTTACAAAAAAATGTTGAATATAGAAGTATGCTTAGAATATTTCAACTTTAATATTGCAAAAAGTCTTGTCCCTTTGTATACAACTATTACAAATTACAGGAAAATATAAACCAGCCATGCATAAAGTCCATTGTATTGTCAATGCCCATGTTGGTGATGTTCATATGCTACCTTCTCTTACAATTCCAACCCAACTCAATATATACACTAAAATGGAGTTTCCAACTATAAAACATTTATAATTTGGCCATTAAAATGGAGTTTCCAACTATAAAACCTCTATAATTGAAGTAGCATAATTATGATTTATACATTTATTTTCTTGCTGAGAGGAATCAAAAAGACAATACGAAATAGAAAACACATACATGCTTGATAATGACTGCAATGAAAACTTCCATCTCTTTACATTTGTATTGAGCTGAATATGGGGAATCCATTATAGCGAAAATATCAGACATTGCAACATATTTTGTCATTGGTGGATGAAGATTTCTTGAAGAATTCTATACAGTTAGAAATGGCTTCATTGTGATAAGAATCTGGGTAATAATAGGAATTGCATAAGTTTATGGTGTTGGAAGATGAGGATTGATTTGTGAGTTGTAGTTCCTACAACAAATTCCCTTCCCCAAAAAATTGAATTATTTTTATCTTCCTTACATATACACACGTGACACACATATGGGCACATAACTGAAATCGAGTTTGGTTTAGCTCATTCATTTAAACTGAATCCATGCTAGGTCACTCTTTCAATGAGAAGACATTCAAGTTCATAAAAAATGGTAGGAAATTCAACATAAAAGTGCTCTAAAGAGCTCATTTTTCAAAGCAGTTTATTTAGGGGCTTCAAGATTCCACAATAGTTCATAGTGATTGTTGAAGAAAAAAAAATCTGGATCAATTTTTTTAAAGAGGTACATAATTTTAATTCAAATTTTTCTTGTCTTCAATAAAGCAAATTTTCCTTGTGTTTAGTCATTTATCTTGATTTGTGGGTGTTTAGTTCTGTGAGAGAATGGCGAGGGCAAGGGTTTCATAGCCATTCCCTATATGGAAGATGAGGGAGGTGGTGGTATCACAATGCTTTTGGTTTTGGGTTGTTGTTGCAACTCCTTTTCCTTTGAATGTTGTTTTATCTTCCTCTATACATGGACACACAACCAAAATACCAAAACAAGGTCTTTGGAAAGGTACCCACTATTTTTTTTTCTATCTGAGTAGCTACATCCTATCATTAGATTTTATTCCAATGTAGTATTTGCTTTTATTATTTTTCTCACCTCCTTTGGGCGAGGCATTTTTCCTAACCATTTGCTAACTTTTTGCTCAGAATTTTTCACACTATATTGTTGTTTCCATAGTTTGATTCTTTAAATGATGTTGAAAAAAATGCATTTGCACAGTTTAGAGTGGCTATTCATCATCATTTCATTGATCATATTCTCTTTCATGTGCATAATTTAGTAGTGAATTATGTGTAGAATTTAGCAGTGGATTATACATTTATAATATTTAACAGAATTTAGCTTTGGTTTTAATTGATAGCCAACTGCAATTGGCATCTCGTATTGTGCATTGACATGACATTCTTCTTCATCTACCTTGGTTTCTTTGAAAAAATTCTCAATCATATGAACAAGGGATAGTTCAATATAACTAGAATTATGTTTTATCTCTTTGAAACTTCACGATCATTCCTTAACTTCATCTGCTTTTATTTGCATCTTCGATTGAGGAAAAGCAACCAATTTCTCTAACAATAGCTACAGTACCCATAGCTCTGCTGCAAAATTACAAGTTACCTTTTACTCAAGTTCCAAGAAATTTCTTTCCTTTGGCTTGATTGCAACTATATTTTGAGTTCTTCCAGACATAGTACATTTCCAGAGTTATGAACCAAGCAGAATATGTCAAACATTTACCAACCTCCAAACTACTAATGGAGCTAATTGTAGCAAAGAAAAAAGTCCTTATATCACTTTAAGAAGGGCATGTAAATAAAAATGCGAAGCTCCAAATTCTTTGGTTGGGGTTTGACGTGTTTGGCCCGTAGTTCACATACTCGTACTTGGCAAGTGAAATTATTTTTGACTTGGAAATACATTGCAATACTTGGAAACTTAAAAGACACTTAAATTTATTTAAAAAACATAAATTTAATACAAAATACAGTTACAAAATGTATTGAATGAGTATTGGAGAGTGCTCATTACAACTCGAGAGTGTTAATCGGGTGAGAACAAGTTCTTCAAAAATGTAAAATATAGTTCGCCATTTTTTGGGTTTGCTAAGGTTTTCACCTCTTTGCCATAATGAGATGAATTAAATACAACTCCTGAAGGTGGTTGGGGTAGATTTGGAATTCCTCTCTCTTCCCTCTCTCATTCTTCCTATAAATTGTGAAGGAGGGGCTTCTTTCTAAAGGTTGACATTCTTGTTTTACCCCTCCCTTCTTCTCTTTGGCAGAAAATTTGTGGAGTTCAAACCTCCCATCTAAAATTGTAATGCAACTTTGCCTCTTTCCATTTTGTAGTGTATTGTATCAATCTTTGGAGTAAGTAATGCATGTCTGTGGATGATTCTCAACCCTCTCTGTGTTCATTTGCATCCTCCTGATCTTTCACTGTAAAATTGGTTATTTGTGCATGATCTTGCATTGCATTTTAATGGTTTGTGTTTATTGGCAAGACATGTGTTCTTCATTCCTGCATCACCTTTTTAGTTTAGGTTTATTTTTTATGCATCTTCTTACCTTGTCTCCTTGGCAAGTTAGTTTAGGTTTTTGAGTAAACCTCTCGCATTTTTACGTGTGCATCTGAATAGAGGAATAGGAACTGGACTTCATCCGGAGAGCTTTTCCGATTTCGCAGGTCCCACACTTGGGAAAAGGTCCATGTTATGCAATCACACCGAGAGTCTCAAACCATCGAGTTACAGAGACATTTAGGGTGCTTGTGATTCATTTGTCAATGTGTTCTACTCCAGTTTGGAAAACACCTTTGGCGTAAAAATATTTGACATTGTTTTATGACCACATTTATGCTCCGTACTTGCGAACTTTTACAACTCTATAACATCTACGAAATACAAGTAAACAACTAAACATGTTTAATTTCAATGAGAATGTCATTTAACATCTATTGTATAATACATGTTTTTATTTGTATTATACCGAGCTTTTTGTCATTATTATTTACAAAAGAAAAATGAATTTATAAAAATATAAATGGTGGGAATTACGTTATAATTTATAACAGAATATAGTTTACCATTTATAGATGGAATATCTAAAGATATATGCACGACGGAGTTATTTTGAATTTTTTTCATCTTCAGGGTGGGGAATATCTTTGTCTTTGGGCCGACCTATGTCAGTGACTGTCTTCGCCCTGCACCATGCCCTTATTCTTCTCAATCCACCACGACGCAAGAATTAAATATTCCTCTTTCAACCAGTCCAGGGATTTGTTCACCAGACAAATGTCTTTTCCACAGACATCTTAAATTCCCTCTTTCCCTATATGCCGGCCACCGAGTGTAAATACGATTCAATATTGTGCCAAAAACGCACATCCCTATCTTCGTTAAGGTAGGGTGACATCCCAGTTTCAGTTCGAATCTCCACGCTGACATCCGCATGGCACACCAAGGGACACATAAGGACTAAATCAGGGGAATTCATAACCCGTAATATTTTAAGCTCGGGGAGTAATTTATCCATGCATTCCATGAATTCTGAATTCCCACCCATGGGCTGGTGAAGGAGATGAAATTCATAGGAATTGGTGACCTTGGCCCTTTGATTTTATTCAACTCATTTAAAACTATATCAAAAGCACAAAGTGTGGCAAGAGCAGCACCCAGGCTATGACCGGTTAAAGTAATGTTTCTTTTGTATCATAGCCGTCAAATTTTAACGCAATCCTAGAAATGTAATCTTTGTCATTCATTTTTTAAAAGGTGTTAGAATCAGCAAGGAAATACCACACTGGGACACGCCTTCTAGCATAACTAGTCATTCTAAAATTTAAATTACAAATTTTACTATGCAGTATAAAATGGCGTGTGATTTCTTGTCCAAAACCAACTATTTTGGAACATACATTTTTCGTATGTTTTATAGAACAATTTTTCATTTACTTTGTTTAGTTTTTGTTATAAATTGCTTGCAATGCGGTCTAAAACTAACTATTATGAAATTTATACTTTTATATATTTCTTATTTCAAAGGGGATTAAAGAAGGTTTTTGTGAGATAATTTGTTATTTTCATAACTATTTGACTTACACTTCATTATTACTCTATTTTCTTTGATTGCATTATACATGTTTCAAAATCCATCAACACAAGTTATAAAGGTATCAACATAAAAAATCATTTTGATTTTGTGCAAAAATTCATAGGCCTATCTTTACAATTAAAATATAAATTTCAAAACAATCAAATATTTAGATTTATTGGTGGAAATACCAACATAATGGAGAACTATGCCTAGCATTGAAAGACACGCCACTGATTCCATCATTATTTACAAATAGGGGTTAAATTTGACGGCCACCCCTACTCATCTAGAATTTTTTTTTCGACGGTTTTTAAACTAATAACACCTTGCACATGACATTTTTTTAATTTTTAACTTGCATGGTTATGATTTTTCATATAGATACAAAAATATATATTTTCCATGTAATAAAACCATATAAAATAGACATTTTTGACATAAATGAAATCACATTCTATTTTAGGGTAAGTGCAACAAGTTGGGGGACCAAAAAGTGGACATGAAAATGTGAAATTCACCTACCGTGGTCGCAGTTATTTTCTTCACGCTTGGGATTCTCCAAACCTAAAGCTGCAATCACGGTCCTCTGAGACAAAAATAATAGATCGATGACCCCCATTTTCCCCTGCAAACCGCGATTTCTCCCATTGGCACTCACACTTTGAATACCCCTTGCAAATTTATCTTCGACTTCGGATCGTGAAATTTTCAACGATGCTTTCGCCAAGAATAAGATGTAACCCCCCAATTTTGATCAAATTTCTTACATTTTATTTTTTTTTGTGATTTTCATGGGTTTTTCAATTATTTTGTTTATGTATACAATTTTTTTTTCTATTGCTTTCAAGTTGATAATACTCCAAACCATCCAAATATTCCTCTAAACCATCCAAATATTCCTCAAAACCCTCCAAACATTGCTCAAAACCCTCCAAACATTCCTAAAAACCCTCCTCTAAACATCCATCTCGCCTCTTGTGGCTCCTTCTCGTCCCCACGTAACCGGGAACACAAGGTGATATCATTGGAAAAATTTGACAAAATAAAATTGTCATTGAGAACCTTATTCGAGAGAATAAGAAAAAATCATGCATTGGTATGCAGATAAATTATCCTATGGCATGGATGGAATACCTTTAGAGCTGATCAGTAGGCATAAGTATGCGAGATAATTTATCCCATCACGGCCGTAAAAGACAAAAAATTGTAAAATACTTGTATTTATGCATTATTTATCGACTCGAGAACCAATCCCCCATAAATACTTGCAAACAGTTCCCAATCCATTGGTGCCAAGATGACCAAATCAAGAATTTTTTTCGGACCAATGGTGGATGGTTTTTTATTATCCACCATGCAACAACAATGAGGTTCCTCTCTATTTTTTAAGAAATTGTATTGGGAGTTTTTCCTAATGAGGTCCCAAATTATTTTGACTTTTCTAAGTTTTACGGGTGAGGAGTTGGCTCTGCATGCAGTAGACCAGTCACTTATTGGTCAACCTAGGATCCCCATGCCCCAAAACCCCCACTCGCTTTAGTTATCCCTCCTACAATGAAGGAGGTTATGGAGATTGGCACACTACATGCATTGAGGGAGCTCACTAACACTTTGGCTTATCATAGTATCCAAATTGCATCGGGTGATGTTGGTGGAGGCATCGGTTCTAGCACATCACACCACCGCAGATCATGTGGTGTCATATGCACTTTGTGAGACATCATTTTCTGGATCAAAGGATCTCTTTTTCTAGATGAGATGATGGCTGATGTTTTTGTAATCAGGTGCAAATGATCCTAGTCTTTTACAAGTAAATTTCATATAAATAATATATATATATATATATATATATATATATATATATATATATATATATATATATATATAAGTTTATTTCATTTGATATTTTAATATATATGTATTTGATTACGCTATACATGCATGTAAAAACTAATATTTTTTATTTTAAACAAGAGTCGAGTGAAGGACACATCCAACATCGACATGTTAGCTCTTTGTATTTGGGCATGTTACGGGCGTAAGTTTCAAGTTACTTACATTTCAAAGTTCATTTGATTGCACAGACGGTTATTATTAAATACACATTAAAGTTTGTGTATATTGTTTCACATTTACATGTACATATTAATATGTTTATCTTTTATACGCAGGACCCCGACGAGTCATCATCTGCTTTCAGGAACTAAGGCTATTGGCATGCCTCACATTATTTTTACGCAGTTAGTTTCTCTTTACACGTTGTTTCTAATTGTTGAATTCTATAGTAGTTTGCAATCCCATAACTCTAGTCGGTACAATTTGATCATAACATTAAGCTCTTATGATGCAAGGGTTAAGTAAACACTCTCCTAGATATACAAACTCTTCTTTTATCATGATCATTAACACTTACCTTTATGCTACATGTTTCTAGAGCACTCCATCTCTAATGCTTTTTCCATCATCCCTTGCCTCTGAGGATTTGTTTTAGCTTCTTACACTACAAGACAATGGGTATTGTATCCACAATTTTTTCACAATTTATTTGTGAATAAAAAGTTAAAAATTGTGAATCCGATTTTGTGGAGTCCACCTACAATTTTATTGTGGAAACAAAAAATGTGACAAAAAGTGTGGAAATTTCTACAATTTTAATAATTGTGAATATACAACAATATTAAAATTGCAGAATTTGCACAAACTTTGTCACATTTTTTCTTTCCACAATAAAATTTTATGTGAAATCCACAATATTTGATTCACAATTTTAAAGGTTCTATTCACAAGAATTATTGTCAAAGAATTGTGAATACATAATTCTTTAATTGGAACAAGTGTCAAAAATTTAATATTGAACTACACCTACATATTGTAATTTTTTTTACTATATATAGTATATATATTAAATAAATTATAATTGAAAATTAATTTTTAAATTCATATTAATATTGTTAAAAAAATCATAAATATATTTTCTCAAATTTATTATAATTTATATACAATTAATAATAATCTATTGGATGCAATAAAGAACTTAAATTTAATATTTTCAAATAGGAATAATAATGACTTTTAAAAAATAATTGTCATACATAATAATCTCACTTAGATCTATATTAAAATTAAACTATCTTTAATAAGTCCTTCCATGCTTAATGGACTATTTAGAATTTGAAATCGAGATTTAGAAAGAAGTATGAAGGTAAATGTACAAAATAAATGTGAACACGACAGAAGACAAAATAAAAGATTTTAAATCCTATATACTCTACATCACTTGTCCATTTAGGCATATCATTTTTTAATGAAGGCAGACAAAAATGGCATTCAATTAGGTAATTAATAAACATGGAGGTCATATACATAGCCAATACACTGCATTCCTTATAATATTATGACTGATAATCTTGTTTTCTACACTAACCAAATGTGTAGGAGCAATAAACAAAACAATTAAAACATTAAATGAATTTTTGTTGTATTTGTGAATTATTCGAATGAGATGTTTGAAAGCATTATGAAACGAAGTTCAAAACTTTACAAATCCATAATTTTAAAATATAATGAGTGAATATATTTTTCAAATATATTATAAATAATTATGAATATAAATTATTTAAATATAATATAATCATCCCTCACTATTTTATAAACATATTTTAAAAAGGGTTACCATTTTTGTAACCTACAAATAAGACAAATTTGAGAATGAAAAATATTTACCAATTAAAAGTAAATTAAAGATCAACATTCCAAAAAGATTTTTATGCTCACGAATACATATAAACAACATGCTATAATCTTAATTTCTATTATGTGCATCTCTCACAAAGTGAACCGATTAAACCTTCCAATCTTGCTCTAGTTTGTAACCTGCTCACCCAAACATGTAATCAACGTACAATAATTTTTCATCTCTCCATGATGCACATCTAATAAAGAGGGAACCAATTAAATCTTTGAATCCTATTTCAGTCTTTAACTTGCAAATAACAAAAAAAAAAAGAGAAAACATTTACAAATAAAAAACAGTGCTCTCAAAAAGTCTCACACAAAGGCCTTGTTTAATTTCATTGCACCTTCTACCCAATTAAATTTCCACCATCTATGTTTAAAATTCAAAATTTCTAGTTAACCATCTTAAAACCCGCAACAAAATCGGTTAATTTAGCTCTAAATTATTTATTAAAATTATTCATAATTAGTAACAATCCCTACATGCTCGGTGTATAATCACATCCCGGAATTATGGGTATGATTTCATTGCTAAATTAAGGGCATGGTTACCTTAAGAACCGTATGTTCATTATTATCTTGTAATTTGCAAAATAATGATTATAAATGTTGTATTTATTAAGAGTTGTCATTATTTAATTTTCTTTTTATAAATTGATTTTTTAATATTATATTATTCTATTTATTTTTATGAATGGATTTTATTTATTAATGGGTAAAAATAAATATGTTAAAATCAATAACGAAGTGAATACATTATTTATTTATTTTTCGTTTGTGTAAAAAATAAAATTCAATTTTAAAATTTTTTAAATGAAGAACAAATGGAACATATTAAAATGTGTGAAATCAAGAAAAACACATCATTTACATGAAAACTCCACGAATGAAATCTTGATCATGTATGAAAAAATGAAGACAGATATGGAAGATAATCCATAAAATTCCTTAATGAAGTGATGGAGTTGATCATAATATTAAATCTGATCCATTAGATAATATATTTTGCGTGTCATTTGCTTCCTTGTAGTTGAGCCACATTTGGACCTCTTTCTCATACATAAAACATTATGACACTATTGCAGACGAAATATAGATATTTTATTATAATGTTTTAGGAAAGAAAACTACAATTTTTTATAATAATAATTTAAAATACATACACCTCCACAACAACCAGCCTATATAACAACATTTCCAAATATGCGTTCCGTTTTCTTTAAAATAGTTTATGTTATAGAAAATGGCAATACAAAAACCAAATTACATGGTGTTTTAAAATTAATATTATAAATTTAATAATAATTATGTAAATTAGATGATAAATTTTCTATTAGATAGTAAAATTGATATATTCCCTTTGAATGTTATTATTAATAAAAGTTTAATGTTTTGAAATTTTTATTTTTAACTTATAAAATAAATCAAAATTTTGAGTGTAATATATGTTCAATAATTTAAGACTGCATTTTATAATTCTATATTGACTATTTTTTTTAAGGAATTTTCATATCTCAGTACACAATCATTTAAATATATTAAGATTGGATTAATAATCTCAAATATATATAATAAATATCAGAAATTACAAGTACTAAAATTTAATTAAATTACAAATATTATTTTTAAAATGTGATGTCATAATTTTCTTCAATATTTACTTGCTTTAATTTTCTTCAATATTAATATGTTAATGATCTTAATTTATACTTATTAGTGACTTAATATAGGTAAGTGGTTGATAAAGGCATATCAACAATTGAAATATGCTACATCTTATATTGAGGACTCAAAAAAATCTTATATTTTTTAAAGCGATTTTATTTAAATTTTTGAAGTGATTTCTTTCAATTATTTTAATGATCCTATTATTACCATGCCGCAACATAGCTTACGACAATTTAAGGGAGTGCGAATGAGAAAAGGGAGGAAATGGGTTTCGAAGTGAGAATTTGGTTGGGGTCGTATGATTCCCCTCAACAGGCCGCTCGCGCTTATGGCTGCATGCATCTATTGTCTCGAGAGACGCAATGCCAACTTCAATTTTCCTCACTCTACTGCTTGAAATCCCGCCGACCTCTTCGCTGCCTCCTACACAAATTCAAGTTTGTGAAGGAAGAATTCTCGCACCCGCTAGTGATCAATGCTACATTTTCTCATCCGCAATCACAGAGCCACAAAATTATTTTCGAGGAGCACAACTGCATAATGTTGGATTCGCTTCTGAGGAGCTAGAAAAAAGAACCAGGTCTCTAAATTTGGAGTATTTTCATTCAAAGAAGATGTAGAGGCGTTAATTCTGCTTCTACTAATGGAATAACAAGGAAGACTTATTCAAGATGCTTTGGAGCCAGTTTGACATGGAAGAATCGGCAAAACTTTAAGGAAGGATGGCGTAATTTCCTAATTTTGGAGGAACAATTGTGCGCGCTATCGATTCGCTTCTTGAATTGCATAAAACTTTAAGGAAGGATTCGCTTCAAGATGATGAGAAGAACCGGTCATTAAATTTAGAAAATTTTCCTTCAAGAGGATTTAGAGGGTGTTGATTTTGTTCGCTAATGGAAGAACAAGGAGCTCTTTTTTTCTTCAAAGAGACCGAACGGTAATGGGAATTCTATTTCCATTATCCTCTAAAATTTATATGAATTGAAGGTCATATATTTATCTTCGATAGAATTGTACGATCAATACATTACTAGCACTTTGAAATGAAATGTTCGATAAGGAGGAGAAATTGGGATGAATGCTATTTCAAAAGTGCTTTGTCTGAATGACCATTCTACATTGATTTCTAGGTTAATTTTTTTGTTGGATTTGAATGGTATTTATTTTGAAAATAAGATCAAAAATATTTTAGGATGAAAATGGATTTGAAGATGGGTGTTACAAGGAATATTGATTTTAGAAAGGCCTATTGGCCAAAAATAATGCCACACTAAGTGATTGGATTGATCTCGGTAACATATAAAATCCAATATATCATGATCCTTATGCCAATTAGGGTGATAATCAAAATGGAGGTGGGAATATTACTAACATAAGTACTATCAACGTAATTACTTGTTAACATAAAAATTTCAATAACAGTATCGTGCAATAATGTGTATGGATAATTCATTGATGACCTATATTTTTGTGTATATATAAGTGATGGTGTTTATTTTTATTAACTGCATTTTGTGCATAATTATTCGTAAAGGGTTGCTTATTTCCAACATAGGTAGAACTTTGACACTTTTTAATAATCTAGCTTTGATAAGTTAGTCTAGTTTTATTAAAAAAAAAAGGCGTGAGAGGTGACATATTTGAGAAGATATTTGATGTAAGAGCATCATTGTCGCTTAGGTGATTAGGGGTCATAGGTTATAGAGTGTGTTCAAATTGTATTTTCCTCCATGTCTATGTAGTTCAAATTTCAAATGTATGTAAAAGTGAGGGATGAAATAAATAGAGGTTACAAATGAGGTGTAAAGGTAATTTTGACTTGGTCAAGAAGGGTTATAAGCTAAATAAGGCCCTTAGAACCTTGTCATCATGTGTAAATTGGTATGTACGAGAAAATAGGTTTGTGAGGATGATATTCTTCCTAATTTCTAGGTTTAGGTTATTGTTGAGTCACTTTAGGAGTTAGCTTAGGAAGCTAGACTTGGAAAATATCTATCTATTCATAGGGGATTTCAATGCAATTGAGAATGGAGAGAAGCATTCGAGTGAACCAATCAAGAAAAACCATGAAGAACATATAAGAGAGAGCGCAGATAATGAATAATAAAGATGTTGAGGGGTGTTACAGTCAAAATTTGTGTGAAATTTACTTGAATTATGGTTTTGCATAGACTATACATTGTGCATCCTGCTCAGATCGAGACCTTGAAAGTAGACAGTCCACCAAAGGAGAATTTTTGAGATCTGTGAATGCATGAATAGCTAAGGTAAGGGAAGCACCATCAAATTTTTATAGCTCTTGAAACTGTGTGATTTGTCCTGTAACTCAAGTTTTTAGCTCTTTGGCCAAAATTAAGGCATCCCATAACTTTAATTCCAACCAACCAAATGTCATGAAGTTTTGTAAGCATCTCTCGCCCATGCAATTTCTAGGAGTGTATAAAATTTTAGGTATCAAGTCACACGCATGGAGGAGAAATACATTGGTTTGTAGGGCGACTGTAATAGTGTACAGGATGAAGAGAGAATGAGTTGTATGAGTGATCAAATCTTGGACGCAAGTCATGAGACTTGGTATATATCATGTTGTCAACATCTCGAGGTGGATCCAATAAAGCAGAAAGGTGATATCATGAAGGTAATTACCATTGTCATAAAAAAACACTAAATAGACCTGGATTTACACACCACATTACAAAGGAGGTACAATTAGAGAAAGTAACAACAGATGAAGTTTAGTCATGAGTTAGAGATTGATAAAGGGTCTCATAATCATTAACTAGGATGTGGGGTTGTTTCAAGAAAAAGTGAGATACAATAGGGTTTGTATATTGAGAGGGCTAGAAGGCTATTAGGCCTTAACAAGAGAACTATGTTGCAACCCAAATGTATGACTAAACTAAGGGCTTAAATACCTTGTCCTAGGTCAGATATGATGTTTCAAGAGTGAGGGGTTTGATTCATGACCCTATGTATGGTTTTCAGCACTTAGAGCAGGAGGCCTATCTAGGTCTGTTCTCATATTGATAAGGGTAGGCATGCATAGTGATTGTGCAAAGGATACAATGTGTGTGGAATGAACTCAAGAGGACATGAAGGGTGTTAAAGAGATGATGGAGGTGTATGAACATGGAACTATGATCAATGACCAAGGTATAGCTATCTCATTGTTTTCTTTTCATATGGATACTAATCCTAACATGAGTATATCTAAAGAAACTATATACCTATTGTTTGTTTGAGCACGTGATATAAGACTAGTCAAATAGAGTATTGAAGGAGATCCTCAGTTGCAGGGGAGGAATAAGTCAACATAATGTAAGCTTATAGCTCTTGAAGGGAAGGAAAGGCATTCTAGAAGGTAAGCTTCCATTAAGGAAGGTTATAATGAAGGTTAATTAAATCGCTTGCACCAATATTTGGAAGTATCTATATAAGGTTGCTTAAAATATTTTACATATAAGGAGAAAACATGGAGAGAATTTTTCAAGGGTGGTACACGAATTTGATGAAATAAGTATTGAGTAACATGAGTCAATTTAGTCAAAAATAGAATCAATCTTAAGAATAACGTTGTACTACATCTTTGTTTAGCCATATGGAGGGTTTTCTCAATTATAATTGTTAACTTTTCCATCAATTCTAGGGCGCAAACAACTAGGCCTTACAAAATTGAAAGAAATAGAAAATCTTGAAAATAAATGGGGAGAAAATGTGTTTTTCTATTTTTTTTTTTTTTACCGTCAAAGATTTTTTATTTGAAAAGAACATTTTTAGTCATAAAACATGTAATTATAACACATTTTGTACAAAAGATGGGTGGACACAATCACACCCCAAAATTCCAATCAAATCAATCCAATGCAGACTCTTGAAAGAGCCCAATCCGTACATTATAAAAGTGTAGACCTCAAAAAAAAAAGGGTGAATAAAATAATGAACGAAAAAACAAGGACGAGCCAAATACCTAGACCATCAAGGCAAATGAACATAATGGTCGAAGGTGAAGGAGGAGGACCGTCTAGATTATCATCCTAGCCAGAGCTAGGGTGATTCATACCAAGGATGGGCTTCCATCCATTTTCTTCTGGTTGTATTTGTTGCTATTTTTTTGAATTATCAGGTTGTCGAGAAGGAGAGATGCCAAGAGAAAGTTGTAGGAATTCATTCTAGTGTAGGGAAAACCACCTAGAGCCACCAAGGCAGATGAAAATCCCACCCTGAGTGGGAGAGGAGGGATTAGACCGAGGGGACCACCCCGGCGAGGAGAAGAGCTCCTCCCACTTCGGGAGTGACGTCATGAAATCCTCATCCATGGTGAGGAGGGGAGAGTCATGCACGACCGAGACGGTGAGTGACGATGAATAAGAGCATCGGCGAGAACAAGAATGACCATGTAGGAGCACTGCCCAATGGTCAAGCAAGCACCAAAGGTGTTCAACCTCCACCGTGAACCTTCTCGGCTGTTCTCAATCTAGAGCAACGCAATGGAGAGAATAGCCACTTTATTAGTAACAACAAAAATTCTATCCATAGGAACATTGTTAAATATGGCATTATTTCTATCTTTCCATAGATCAAATAAACTATCTTCCCAAAAGAACCATCTTCCATCTAAAACTTTATGGGGAAAGGGGTTACAAAGGAATGAATCCATTTCCGTGTCGATTGAGCGTACTGATGACGAAACCAAAAAAATTTCTTGATAGTCTAAGGATGGTGGAAAATTAGGAAAGTGGGATTCACACCCAGATGTCGAAACTGATTCCTTGCAGGAACTCCCTAGTGTGAAATGCACACAGAAAGTGGGCTTTTTGGGCTCAACAAGAATTGACTAAACCATTTCAAATCGTCATTTCCCCACCTATGTTTGGGAGGTAATGTTCTTGCATTAGTGTAGTGAGTCAACATTCAATGTCTGCGACGTGAGAAGGGAGTAGCCCAAACAAGGTTTGTAATGGTGGAGCAGAGAAGTAGAAGGCCAATTCCAGTCGCGCCACCATGGGACACCTGATGTGACACCAATTTTGTGCAAAAATCCTCAAGTATGCGAGAAACGATATTTGTAATTGACTTAGGATCTTGGTGTTTAAGGTTAAAATTATTAGCTAATGATCCCCAAAAAAGCCAAGATCTTGAATGCTTACAAAATAAATCCTCGCCACTTTGATGCTTTTTTCTAAAAATATGAATAGCTTTAGCCTAAGGGGTTGCGGCTAGAGGGGCTTTATGGAAAGTGAAAATGGATGACCACCAGAGAGAACACGAATTGATAAATAGGTTAGATCTGAAGCCATCCCCTTTCCAAATAAGGCGTAGTTTAATTAATTCCCAATATTTCCAGATACTCTTTGCTATAAAATTGCCTTTGATTTTCACAGAAACCAGGAAAGGGAGAAGGGATTGAGGTTAAGGCCTTTCTAAGCTCATCTTGTAAGAGGAAAGCCTTGACAAATACAATGTCGGAGCAGAATCTTCCAAGCTTCATTCCCTTCCAAACTGTGGAATAACCATTTGACACAAAGAACTCTCCCTTGAAGCTTGATGTCAAGCAAGCCAAGGCCACCTACTTCTTTGGGTTTACAACAAGTGTCCCATGCCATGCGATTAAAACCCTTGTGGCTTTCAGAGTTAGCCCAGAGAAAGTCTCTTTGCAACTATTCAAGTTTGGAGTAAGAAGCATTAGAGGGAGCCCAACATGAATAGTAGTATACGTGGGTGGTGGCAAGAATCTTAGAGCAGATTTGGAATTTACATGCTAGAGAGAGCGATTTGGTAATCTAGTAGGATATTTTGCGCTCAACTCGTTGGACCTTATCGCTCCATAAATTTGTAGATGTGGCTTGGAATGCGAAGGGAACTCTAAATAATTTGAATTGAACTCCCAACTAAATCTAACTCTATTGCAGATCCGCAATCCATGGAGGGGTAGGGGACTATGATTGCCTATAACATTGAGTTTTTTCCCACTGAATGGACAGACCCGAGACCAAACAAAATGTATCTAGACATTCCAAAGCGGCGTGAACTGATTTCTCTTCTTCAAGGAGAGTGAGGAAAGAGTCGTCAGCAAAATGGTCATTGATGAGTTGTTGATCAGTTTTCGGTAGAGCAATCCCCTTAAGGAGGCCTTGGGAAGCACTGTGGGCAACAAATATCTAAAGCCTTCAACAACCAACACGTAAAGAGAAGGGGCTAGACTCATATAGGGTACCCTTGTCGATGGACTGAATGACCAAACTTGGAAGCTTGTGCTCTATTAATCGTGATACAAGCTCCAACATTATTGAAGTTCATCTCGCACAAAGTGTGGGCAAACCTCGAACCGAACACAAGAGCTGAAAGCATTTCCAAAATGAAGGACCACTCAATTTGTAAATGTAGGCTTTGGTATAATCAATTTTGATACATAAGGTTGTCTGGTTGGACTGTCGAACCCATTCCATCCCTTCCCAAATGGCAATGATATTACATCAAGGATGTATCTGTGTTTGATGAACCTCATTTGCTCGTTGTGGAAAAGAAGAGGAAGAAGGTTCACAATTTTGTCAGAAAAATGCCTTAGCAGTGATCTTATAGGAATCATTGAGTAGGTTGATGGGCCGCCAATTAGAAATTTCTTCAAGGTCTCCCGACTTGGGGATAAACTTGATGTTACCTTGATTGATCAATTCACCTAGGGAGTTAGAAGCAAGAGCCTCGAGGTACACATTGTTGAGGTCAGATCCCAAAGTATCCCACATGGTTTGATAAAACTCAGAGGGGAAGCCATCAACGCCTGGAGCTTTTTCAGAAGCCATTTGAAAAACATTTTCCTTAAGCTCTGCTAGAGATAGCAAGCGATCACATGTAACACACTGAGTGTGGGAGACTTTACACGACACAACTTGGCGTCAAGATTTTCGATAGGACGACATTTATTTCTTGAATAAGATAAAGCCACTAATGGAAATTTGGAAAGAAAAAAATGAGAATTAAATACCTACAGGGCCCACTCATGTTCCATGACTCATATTATTTATATCGAAATAATATATGCTATCTATGCTCCATTCTATCATCTCAATTTCACTCACATTAATCAAATAACTACTAAATTGACTAAAATTAAAAATAATAAAAATCCAATAAATTCCAAATTCAAATCATAAATAAAACAAAACAAAACAAAACATTTGTCATTGATATGGCGGGACTCTCTCGTGTCTAACCACCCTAAATCCAACTCGTAAACAAAAGAATGATAAGGAAAAGAAAAGGGGTGAGTATGGTGGTTCACTTGTACCAGTAAGAAAGACTTTATAACGATTAACGGGATAGGGTGTGGCCCTGTTTCCCATGCCTCAAAAGGATATTTCAATTTATAAATTAATATTTCCATTAAGCACAAAACTGACTTTTTATGCGAGCTTCTCCTTTTCGGCACAGCCAGCTGGAAATGACTCTTTCCTGCGTACCCCACTTTATCTCGTCACAATGCAACCGGACAAAACAAGACTGTACTTAAAACTCAATCTTATCCTCTTCAAAATAGGTAGTCACGTGATTTTGTTAACGCGAATTTTACGCGCTGTACACACAATTCAGATTATCTATAAAAATATGTCCCACATCACCATTTCATCCGGATTATTGTCTGCTACAGAATATGGTCAAAATCTGGTCAAAGCATAAACCCCACACCATGCCGCAACATAGCTTACACAGAACACGACGACAATTTAAGGGAGTGCGAATGAGAAAAGGGGGGAAATGGGTTTCAGAAGTGAGAATGCCCAATTCCACTGGTAGAATTTGGTTGGGGTCGTATGATTCCCCTCAACAGGCCGCTCGCGCTTATGACTGCGCAGTCTATTGTCTCAGAGGACGCAATGCCAACTTCAATTTCCCCCACTTTGTGCCCGAAATTCCGTCAGCCTCTTCACTGTCTCCTGCACAAATTCAAGCCACTGCGGCCAAGTTTGCAAGGGAAGAATTCTGGCAGCCGCTAATGAACAATGTTGCGCAATCACAGAGCCACCAAATTATTTTGGAGGAGCACAACTGTGCACTGTTGGATTCGCTTCTGGAGGAGGTAGAAAAGAACCAGTCTCTAAATTTGGAGGATTTTCATGAAGAGGATGTAGAGGGCGTTAATTCTGTTCTGCTAATGGAAGAACAAGGAAGACTTATTCAAGACGCTGGAGCCAGGTTTGACATGGAAGAATTGCAGCAAACTTTAAGGAAGGATGGCGCAGTTTCCTGTTCGGAATCACTGTCTTCCAAAGATAGCCACCAAATTTTGGAGGAACAGAACTGTGCGCTATTGGATTCGCTTCTTGAAGATGTAGAGAAGAACCCGTCATTAAATTTAGAGAAGTTTCCTGAAGAGGATTTAGAGGGCGTTGATTTTGTTCTGCTAATGGAAGAACAAGGAGCTCTTTTTCTTCAGCAGACCGAACGCTAGCGGGAATTCGCAGTACACAGAACGCTAAAAAAATTCAGCGCTCAAATACACTTCAAATTTTATTTATATTTTATTCGTTGTTCTTGTACGATCAAAATGTTTTAAATTGCAAACGTGGATAACATTCAAACCGGCCAATTGTGAATTAAATATCTTCCTTTCTAACTAATTGTGAACCACAAAATTGTATTCAAATAATTTTGTTTTCCTTGTACGATAGTTAGAAACGTGGATACCACTTAACCGCACAATATATTCATTTCTAATCAGTTATGAACCACAAAATTGTATCTCCACACGAATCTTCACCATGGAGGCTTCTTACAACGGAGACCCTGACTTCCGAGAACATCGTCTATACTTTACTATAATTTTACATAAAGGTGGAATAACTAACAATCGCGCGAAATGTGCGATGGAAACGCCGAAAGTGATGCATTGATGAAGGTGCACTTGAAAGAAAAAGGAGATTGAGGGAGGAGAAGTGAATGTGTGTGGAAATTTGTGCGGGGGAACATTTGTGTAAATATTCTTTATTACAAATGGATGTATACGAAACACTTGTCATATGTGTGAAATGTTTAAAGGAGAAAAGTGACATTTTGCACAGGTCATCGAGGTAATTTGGAAATAGTAGATAGAAAGGCATGGTCGAAGAATACTTCCAAGGGATAATTGTAAATGTAAGAATCTCAAACTTTACATATGTTTGATATGGAATTCTATCTCTAATGTTCCTCATCTCAACAATATCATGCACATTGGCTACCAACAATCCTAATGACATTGTCACTCAAAGGCCCCCTACACTAAACTTCGACCTCTCCTTTCCCTTATGCATGTTAAACACAGTTGCCTTGACTTGCATTTGGAATTGCCTATCAACACAAGGTGCATTCAAAGGTGGAAAGAGGAATATGGTACCCTTCCATGGGATATCATATCGTAGATGACAAGGTCTCTAAAAATCAAGCATGTAATGTATATGGCCAAAAGGCAAAGACGTAATCTTACACAACATTGTATGATATTTGTGTGTTGTCCTAGTTCATTTATATTTGTTTTTAAAATGTATAAAAGGCTATTGGTGTAAGGAGTTGCTAACATTACAAATCCAATAACCAATATCATGCAACATTGTTTGTGATTAATTCTTAGTAATACATGCAAGTTTCTATCATTTTGTGGCAAGCGGAAGGTTACGGAGAAAAAGGATTTGTACTCGGGTCTTTTCACCTCAACACTAACAAGTACATCTAAAGAATGTATAATTAGCTAACTTAATAAAAATTAATATTGAGATTAAGAATAGGGGTCTCTCATTCAATGCCGTTAGCTTGTTCAAAAGTTATACGATGCCAACAACCATTCTTTACACAATTGAAAGAAATATATTTTTTCAGAAAGTATGGGTAAAATGGGATTTGTTATTATTGTTACTTTATTTTGTACGAGTTAAGATTTCCCATTAGAAGGCATTTCATTTGTTATAGAAGAAGAAATGAATGGAAATTTGTAAGAAGAAGGTGGGAATTAAATACATGCATGTCCCACACTTGTTATCCCATTACAAACTTAAATCCTCTTCTACAAAATGAGAATTTTCTACATTATATATAAGATGAGAGAGAGAGAGAGAGAGAGAGAGAGAGAGAGAGAGAGAGAGAGAGAGAGAGAGAGAGAGAGAGAGAGAGAGAGAGAGAGAGAGAGAGAGAGAGAGAGAGAGAGAGAGAGAGAGAGAGAGAGAGAGAGAGAGAGAGAGAGAGAGAGAGAGAGAGAGAGAGAGAGAGAGAGAGAGAGAGAGAGAGAGAGAGAGAGAGAGAGAGAGAGAGAGAGAGAGAGAGAGAGAGAGAGAGAGAGAGAGAGAGAGAGAGAGAGAGAGAGAGAGAGAGAGAGAGAGAGAGAGAGAGAGAGAGAGAGAGAGAGAGAGAGAGAGAGAGAGAGAGAGAGAGAGAGAGAGAGAGAGAGAGAGAGAGAGAGAGAGAGAGAGAGAGAGAGAGAGAGAGAGAGAGAGAGAGAGAGAGAGAGAGAGAGAGAGAGAGAGAGAGAGAGAGAGAGAGAGAGAGAGAGAGAGAGAGAGAGAGAGAGAGAGAGAGAGAGAGAGAGAGAGAGAGAGAGAGAGAGAGAGAGAGAGAGAGAGAGAGAGAGAGAGAGAGAGAGAGAGAGAGAGAGAGAGAGAGAGAGAGAGAGAGAGAGAGAGAGAGAGAGAGAGAGAGAGAGAGAGAGAGAGAGAGAGAGAGAGAGAGAGAGAGAGAGAGAGAGAGAGAGAGAGACTCAAATTTCCCCTTCAACCACCAACAAGATGCAATAAAATCTCTCGAAAATCATCATGGACATAGTGACTTGCTTTGATGTCGCTTGACCCCTAAAACCCAACACAAAGGAAAAAATTGACTTTTGGGATCGAAATGCGAGATGGCACAAAACATGCATATGGACGACAATGTTCAACGCAACCAAGTCCCGAAATCCCAAAAGTAAGAGTACAACTAGCTCGATGTTTTGCACATTGTTAAACCCAAAACAAAGGTAAGTCGGGGTTTGGGGCAAAAAACATGAGACATGTAACATGTTCATGGATCAACACATTCCGATGCATGAAGGATTCATGAACCACAAAAAAAAAGAATTGTCGGGTTTCGAAGTGAAAAACATGAAGCGTTATATGTTTAAAACTCATCATGTCCCAATGATGAAGAATTATGAAAACACGACATAAAGGGGACTATGGACGACAGACAAGGAACATGAAACATGCTTTAAATCGGACGTGTCCACAAGAGAAAGAAACCCGAACCTAGACAATCTTAAAAATGAACTCCTCAACCCAAACAACTGCAAACTTACATGACTGCAGAAATGAAGTTGTGGTGGGGGGGTGGGTTTATTTAGGAAAACATGAACTTAAAACTAAAAAGAATGAGTGGAAGAAGAATTTTCAAAGAAACCCATTTGGAATTATGTCCAAAAATTTATTACAAAAGTATAGCTTACATTTATTTTATTTAAGACTATTGGTGTACTGAAATGACTTTAACATTTATCTCCTCTCATTTTGGCAGTTTAATTGCAGGCCACCTATTCATGTCCACGTTTCGTTGTTCAAATATTAAGTTGATCATTTCCCTTCATTGAAATGAACATTTTCCCAATTAGAATATCAAAGTTGCCCAATGGAATTGTTTGCATTATCTACAAAGTTAACATCAACTACAGGGTACGAACGAATCATCATTTCATTAAATATTTCCTATCCATCCTACCGAGTGTTAAAAATTGAAAGACCATTTAAATATTTTTCATATTTTTTTATAGAACCAAAACGTGCGACTTGCATACTTAAAATGTGACCGTCAAATTTTTATACACATTCATATATAAATTATATTATTATATATTAGATATAGTAAAATATATATGAAACAGTCATTTATAACTTTTATAAATAATTTATAAATACCATTGTTTTATATTTTTGACCCATAATATTAAAATTTTACCTTCACTGAAAATTGTTTTACATGAGATAAATTGACTTTATTCCGATTTCCCACTCTTTGAAATGTCCCAAAGAATTGTAAAAATAAGTGATCATTATGATCTCTTGCAAATTATTGAGTTTCATTAATAATGCCTCACTTTTTCATTGTATTAAGCACATGTTGTTTATTCATGTCCTCGTCTCAACATTCCCCACGTAGCTCGGATAGAAAATTTTGTGCGACTTTTTTCTTAAAATTGTTTTAGTATGATGAACAATGAAAGGGTTTGAAATTTCTTGAAAAATAAAAGTTCTAATTCCGACGTGTCGTAGACATGTGGAGGTCTCATAAAACAAATGGAACATTTATATGCAAATGACTCTAAAAACATTTATACATTAGTTAATGCCATATTGCTTTGTATATTTTTTCATGCATTCTAAAAATAACAATCCATTAGTAGTCCACGACATTTGAGTTGACCATTTATCTCCTCCACAACTAATACAATGTTAAACGGAAAAAATATGGATTTAAATTTATTGAGGAAGATATATGAAACAACACTCCCTTTATTGGAAACATCGTAAAAAGCGGAGTGGTAAAAACCATTGCATTAAATATCCTCGACATTAAGTAAAGTGCACACGAATCTTACTTGAGCCTTCTAATGTTTTTCCACACAAGTACATATAAATTACAAATAATTTTGTTTGAAGCACAAGTTCTACTATAAATATTACAAATCTTTCTTTTAGTTGCATAATAAATAATTTGTTTTGATATTTGTATGCCCGAGCTCTTGCAACACTTCTTGAATCCATTCTCGCAACTCTCCCCACTTGCTTCTTCATACACAATCTAATTATAACACGAAGGTCCGTAATTAATACCTACTTCGACCTCTGTTTCAACAACCATTTCCTTCAGCATAACCTCAATCCCTGCATGCCCTACCTTTAAATTGTTGTATAACTTTCTCAAGTATTGTTGTATTCTTTTTGGACTACCCCCATGTGATATCTTCAGATTACAGAGATAACTTGACATGGCAGCCTCATAGCTTTTCTTTCTAGCCTTGCAAATATTAATGCTAACAGATTGGTCAAGGGAACTTCCAATAGATGGTCTTTTCCACAAATAACACAAACTTTACCCGAAAACCATATGGCTAATATAGTCATGGCCAATCCATGCATTAACTCCCGGGACTTCAACCACATCAAAACAACTCAACCTTAAACAAAAATTTACGTACAACATCAACACAATCGAGAACCAATAATAACACTAGTATCATTGACTCAAACAACTCCATAATACATGTTAATGATATGAAAACAATCCAAAAATGAAACATAAAGAGATGACACTCTCCATCCGAGACATAACCTTAAGAAGCCTTCAACATATAATATGTAAAGCTATAACATAATGGATCATAAGGAATCAACAATTTATAAACTACAACCAAAAAAATTCAATATTGTATGACAATGGCAAATTTACAACCATTATGGCTTTAATGTATAATAACTTAACATAGCCACAACCATGTGAATGGCTTAAGTAAAAATGTTAGACGTAGCCGAATCTCCTTTGAGAGAGTCTTCGATGTAATCTCTTGCCAAGCCGGGCAGTAGGTAACCCAACCCCAACGAGGCCTCTATTTCAACTCCCTCCTGGCAGCACTCCACTTTAACAATATCCATCATAAACACACACACCTTTAGTGCACTTTCATTAGTGACCCCGATCCGCAGTAGCACGTCATCTTCTCCCGAGAAATCCTCCGCTACAACCTCAAATTTGAAGGAAGGATTCAGGGTTCGGGAAGTTTGCATGCTAGACCACTGAAGCACGTTTCCTTCCTCTAGGGTTGTCTCCTAAAACTGCTTCATGGCATTTAAACCCTTCTATTGAAAAAATCTTCCAACCTAGAGCTCGGCTCCCAAGTAGATCCACGCCAAATTTTTGAACGAGGTGGTTGGTGACTGGTACAACAAAAAAACTCATTGCTACTTGTGCAACAGGTGGATTGCCTCTTTCATCGTGTTGCAAGCCATCGCCACGAACCTAGGAAAACAGAAGGAAAAATGCCTCCTCTTTAGCCCGGAACACAGCTGATGGAAATCTAGAAACTAAGAAGTAGAAGCTTAAACGTGGCAAGGTGCAACTCGGACACCGTAGTATATTCACACAAAGCTAGAGAATTTTTGATTTCTTGACCGCATGATTATGAAGGCGTAACCAGATCTACATCTCCTATCCCAACACCCTTATTAAATCTGTGATTTGATGTATATATAATTTCTCAAATCTTTAAATAAAAACCACCAAAACATCCATTCGAACAAAGATACTCTTAAAACACATGAAAATGACACCACAATTGGAAAAATATTAGTATAAAGTGGTGACATATTCATGCATAAATCAAATGAATTCTCCCACATTAAAGGGGTTGATCAAATTTGGGCAAGTTCCTTGCCCATCAATTGATTTTTCTCAGAGTTTCAATGAAAATGGTGATCCAAAACCGGATCTACATCTCCTATCCCAACACCCTTATGTAATTCTTTAGTGCCCATCCCTTGATAATTCACTGCCCTTCCTCACTGCGCCTAATCCATTCCTGATGCAGTAGCTGACACTTTCAAGTATTACACAATGTAATAATGCTTATGGTAAATATTTATTTGAAATAGGTGGAAGAGAAATGCATGCAGGTTATTCTATAAAGTAGATAATACATATACTATAAAGCTATGTTGGATTTTTTTTTGTTAATTTAGTATGTGATTTTTGAAACTATAACTGTGCAAAATGATTACTATTTTTTGGGAAGTAACATTTTAATTCATGATGATTACGTGGTGAAAATGGCACAAAAAATGAAATGCTAAATTTATATTATTAAGAATTTAGATCTTTATTTTCTTCTATAATTTGGTCTGCTTTCGCTCTAAAGCTTAACATGCGCTTTATTCGACAGATCTAATATTACATACTCGATATATAATTTTATTGTACGAGTTAATATAGTGGGTGTCTTTCCTAAATACTAGATAAAAACTTAAATATTAAAATCATAAGAAATCGATTTGGTTCATATGCTTCTAATCCTTACATCTCTTCCGAGAATGGAAACCACGTTGGCGAGCCGCAACCGAATCGGATTTACTTGGAGATGGAAGGACGTATGTAAAACTAACAAAAACTGGAAAAAAACACCTTCGTCATGTTCTGACCGATTGGGTTTCCCACATGTAGCCCTAGAATTATTATCCACAGAGCCCCAACAATGAATAAGACCGTGTAATATATAAACATCGACAAGCAAAAGTAGACAAAAATAGAGAAGGGGTGCTTCCAAACCCTAGGAACGACGCTCGTGGCCTCTCTATAGGTTAAATCGTTGGCCATGTAAATACAACCCACCGCGAACACCACGGCCGCAATGGATGGCAGCGAAAAGGTGAAGAAGATTGTGAAATACCTGCACTCTGCAAATACGATTTCGCCCATTGCGTCGGCGTAGGCACTGCTCTCCAATAAAACTATAACTATGCTCAAATCACTTAACCTGTTCGAGTGTAAAGAGTTGGAATGTCTTCCGCTAGAGATGAACAAGCTGGAATGTTTGCGTTACCTGAATTTGAGGCGTTGTGCTAAACTGGGGTTCCTTCCGATCCAGGTCACACAAATATTTTCGCTTCAAAGTCTGATTATCGATGGTTGCAACAATTTAGAGTGGAAGCTTCAAACTTCACCCTCGAAAAAAACTTTACAGTATTCACGGTTGGAGGATATAAAATCACTCATGCATTTAAGGTACCTTTCATTTGTGTATGCCAAGGCACATATTCCCTACGGTCTGCTCCACAACTTTGAGAGCATGGAGAGGCTGGAGCTATGCAGAGTCCCGTCAGAGAGTCTTCCAGAGGATATAAAGGAAATGAAAACATTGGAAGATCTTCGACTGAGCAGATTGGAACACTTAGTCGAAATGCCCGGTGGTCATCGAGGCTATCTTCTTGAGAAGAATAACGTTGGAGTACTTGACTATGAAGGCTCTTCCACCTGCCATTTTCGAAATCCTGCCTCTTCTGCGCTTGTTGGAGATCGAGAACCTGCCGCAATGTGAAATTGCCTACCGAATTTGGTAAAGGAGGAGCATTTCCAGCTCTGGAGGAGCTGAGACTGGAAAAGCTGATAGGGCTAAAGGAATTGCTAGATTGGAGGAGGAAAGCATGAAAATGCTTAAGGAGCTGAGAGTGATATTCATGAAAGCGATCAACAATTTTCCCAAGGGTCTCTGAAAAGCTGAATAAAAATACAAGAATAGATATCGTGGGGTCATGTGGACTCGTTCGCAGCATGGAAGAGAACGGCGGCGATAAGCAAAGGTTGAAAGAACCTAGACATGGGTAAAGAGTAAAGAGTAAAGAGAGATAGAGGCATGACAATCGTTAGAGTAATGGCCCGCAATGGGTTTACTGCAACCTTCATGATGGCGAAGCGGGAATGGCCGCATGCACCCGGGACCCTTGACAGCTTCGTATTTCCCCATGTCGGTCCATACAGCTTCCCACCACATGTAAGACAAAGATCGAGTTCGTGCTTCGTCGACTACCATTTCTCCCGCGTTCAATTCTCTCTGTCACGCCGAGCCCCCTCGGGCTTTCTAACTTAGAACACGCCTTTTGGCGTAATTAGGTAATAAAGGTATTTTTGGGTATTTGGTAGATATTTTTAATTATGAAATTTTAGTTGGGTAGTGATTTAATTTAAAGGGTTGGTCTTTATTTCAAGTGGCGGGTATTTCTTTATGTTGTCTTTATATAAGAAAAGTTGTAAGAAATAGTTACATTTCAATAGACAAAAGTAGAAAGTACACAAATCACTAAATATAAGTCCCAAGACTATCACTAATAAGATTTAATAATATATTTAATGGCATGATGTCTTTTTATGCATTGCATCTCTAAATAAAAAAATACAAATATACTTCTTAAAAATAAGAAAAAATATCACTTTAGTCATTTTTAACAATAATAATAACTCAAATTCTT
The DNA here is from genome assembly GCA_018340775.1 of Taxus wallichiana var. yunnanensis. Lineage (NCBI taxonomy): Eukaryota > Viridiplantae > Streptophyta > Pinopsida > Cupressales > Taxaceae > Taxus > Taxus wallichiana. The sequence goes on from CM031240.1 coordinate 310,931,614, forward strand.
TAAGTCAATTCTTTAGATTTTGTTTTTGTTTTTGGTAGGTCGTGTTATGAAGGATTGTGTTGTCAGTGGGCTACAGAGTACTACAGGGGCATTTATGCATTATTAAAGTTGTGCGCAAGTGAATTGGCTAATGTCAGTGAAGCGTGCAATCCCATTGTGTAGTGTCTAATATATTTCACAATTTATGCAATTCTTTACGTAGTCCACGTAAGTTTGTAAAGTCTTTGCACAAGCCGTAAAAACTATTGGAAGTCTATCTTACAAGTATTGCGATATTGTGCAAAACTTACAAATCCGTGCAAGTCTATTGGAAGCAACAGAACACTAAAGAAGTCACACAATACTACAAAAATTGAATTGAAGCACTAAAACATTGTTTGAAGCAAAGAAACACTGCAAGGTTGTTTAGAAGATGTGAAGCATTGGAGAAAGATCATTTGAAAATGCAAAAGCTTGAAAAAGCCGATGAACTTGTAGTGGATCCTTTGGACCATAATTTCATATTATGCTTTAGGAGTTAAGTTTGTAGCTATAAGATCAAAGGCCAGTTGCCTTAGAGAGGCGTCCTTTAAGCTCATAAAGAGATGTGAGTTTTTAGCTTTTGAATCTAAGTATGTAACTTTGAGACAAAGAGGATACACGACTTCAATTTGTTGCTAGTTTTTCTAACACTTGTTGAAGGTTGAGATAAAATGTTTTATGTTCACACGAGTGATCCTAGTTGTATTTTTTTCCATAATTTTCATCACATTTTTTATGTTATTCATAATTTACCTTTTTTTTCTCTCGATTTTTTGTTCATTGTTCTTGATGTTTATTCAGTGGTTTTAAAACCTTGGGATATAAATGACTTGCTTGGTTGGCAAAATGCTCGTTTCCATTTTAATGCAAGTCTCATTCTTAGACACATCCCTTTTACATTTTACTCCACACATACCTCATCTTCTCTGTCTTGCTTAAAACTCTTAAAATACCTGCTAAGAATAACTAATGTGAATATTTGTCTCCATTTTGTGCCTATTTCTCAAACTCTAATGGTGTATGTTTTATGCTTTATAGACTTGTTTCTATCTTTCTTAAAACTCTTTTAACTCTACACTAAGAATATATAATGTGAAGAGTGTTCCCAGTCTTTGCCTATTTCATAGACTTTAACTGTGGATATTTTATGTTTTATGGACTGACTTATCGTTTCCGTGTTTTAGTGTCATTGATTATAGTTTGTCTAGAACTAGTCATTCTGAAATTTAAATTATGAATTTTCTTATGCAGTATAAAATGGCCTTTGATTTATCGTCCAAAACCAACTATTCTGAAATATACAATTTCTTATGTTTTATAGAACAATTTTTCATTTATCTTGTTTAGTTTTTGTTGTAGATTGCTTGCAGTGCAGTCCAAAACGAACTATTATGAAGTGTATATTTTTTTTATTTCAAAGGAGATTAAAGAAGGTTTTTGTGAGATAACTTGTTATTTTCATAACAATTTGACTCGCAATTCATTTTGACTCTATTTTTCTTTAATTGCAGTGTACATGTTTCAAAATCCATCAACACAAGTTGTAGAGGCAGGGGTTGAATTTGACAGTGGTTAAGACGTTTTTTCTGATTTTAGACGTAAAATACTTGTAAATATCTAATATAACCGTCACATGCGACTTGCATATTTAACCCCTGACCATCAATTTTTATATAGATTTGTATATAAATTACTAAAAATATACAATACATATTGAAAAAGATATAATAAATATAGAATAATTAATAAAAATTACACTATTTTATGTTTTTGAAGGGCAATATGAAAACATAAATGGCAAAATTTAACCCTCACAAGAGAGGTATCAACGTAAATAATTCATTTTGTTTTTGTGCATAAATTCATAGGCATGTCCTTACAATTAGAATATAAATTTAAAAACAATCACATAGTTAAATTTATTGGTGGAAAGACCAATACGGTGAAGAACCATGCCCAAAGATTGAAAGACACGCCCACGGCTTCCATCATTATCTACAATTCTATCCATTAATTGTTTTTCAGGCTCACTCCCTCCTTTATCCGCTTATGAATGCATAGTAGTTGTGTAATTGCTAATATCGTAGACGTAGTCTGTACTCGATCGGTGGGGCAATATGATTCCTAGTAAGAAAGAATCGGACACCTACAATTTTTGTAAAAAGATTCCACGAGTTCTCATCCTCAAAGATATTTCAATACTTTTTATAACTTAATTATAATATTTCCTTTGGAGACCAAATGGAGTGAGCCGTGTGCCACCGGCAATGTTGCCTTTTTAGCGTGCACATGGCAACAACGCTTTCCTAAGCCAACCCACTTTATCTCGGTCATAATGCCCTTCCTTCGGCTTCACCGCATTGTAAAATGAGATTGTAACTTAATCTCATCCACTACAAAATAGCCACGTGTTTTGCTTTCGCTGGCGTGTAAGTCTTCGAGCCCACAAATGTTACGCTATTGTCCCCCACAATTCAGTCGTCGTCTATAAATATGCCCCACATTTCAGTCTATTAATCAATTCGAACAAAGGTTTCATCTCGAAATCCCTCCCGATCGCAGGGGATCAAATTTGAAGGGTTGGTCTGAATTTTATTTTGAAGGGCAAGTATTGGACCAACCCTTCAATGATGAAAAGTAGCACGAATATTTTACACTTCATATGACAAGAATAAATCAAATACGCACGTCAAAAAAATTAAGAATAATTTTTTTTAACGAAATATTTTTTCTTTTCAAAATCACCAGTTGATTAGCATCTTAAATAAAAAGGGAAAATTCAGTAATCCAAACACAATGACCCCTCTATCATAATGATGTAAATTAAGCCGCATTTAAACTGGTAAAATAATCAAATTTTGATGTAAATAAAGCCCAAATTTGTAATATTATAATTTCCTAAAAATCATCATAACTAAAATAAGCATTAAATAAAATTAATAAATAAATACATAAACAAACAATTGAAATGAGATAAGAAGACACACAAATCACTAAACACATAAATACAATCAAACTACACTAGGATCTCTTATCAAAATCATTAAGAAAACTTGTAAATAGTAAAATAAATAACTTTAACTTCTACTTGGAGTTTAGTCCTAAAAATAAAACCAATTTGGATTCTTACCCCTTCAATAAAAAAACCATTCGTATTTTAAACACTAAAATAACACACATGTAAATTTTAACTAGTAAAATGCATTGACTTGAATACATCTTCTAAATAAATTAAAGAAAATGTGCATCTATACATTGAAACACCCACACTAACTATGTCACCAATATATACATCTAAATATTCTTAGTTGATTTCCAATCCAAGAGTTTCACCTCATGTAGAGTATGCATTCAAATATACTACATAGAAATGATGTTTTACCAAATTAGAATACTCCATTCAACACACACACCCTTTGTAATCCTCCCTAAATCTATTCACAAGCCTCTTCCTCAACTCCTCAGGCATAGAGTTTAGCAAAATTGTCTTGAGCACAACAACGAATATAAAATTCTTGTTGGCCTCCACATCACTACTATTAAACAATAGTTAGAGAGAAGATACCAATGATGAATTGGAGGGTTTTTTCAATGGATGAAGAAGATTATCTCTACGTATTCTCCTCCTCTAAAATGATCTCCTCTCATCTTCTCTGCATTCTTCCATATTGAATGGGTCCAATTAACCTTTGCATTAGGAAGCAACTCGACACTTAGCTCGGTTCTTATTTGCAAGGGTCATAATGGGTGAACTCCTTACGCGATTCAACTTTTTTTTCTTTAAAGCAAGCCCCATCTATATTTTCCCCTATATCCTTCTCCATTTCATACAAATAGAGCTAATCCAATCATCTTGGCCCATAGTTTGTCTACATGTCGAGCTCAAATTGATCTAGGAAATCTGGATCAAGACCATTGTGAGCTCATCCCACCCTTTGGAACCAACATGGCTCCAATAGAGCCTTCTTGGCACCCTACATTGTGAGTCACAAATTGAAGTCACTCTTTGAGATTAATTCAACACTTTTCTCCACACTCTTCCCCCACCTCAGATATCCATCTCATCCCATATCCAAACTAGTGGTCAGTCTACATAGTGGATCTATTCCAAATCATGTTGTGCAGTCTCCCAAGTGCACAAATATTTGTGTGCAAGTTGATCCTAGCTTTGTTTTATGTTTCTCTAGGTGGCTCCTGCAACAAAAAAATAGAAAAAGTAGAAAGTGGTAGATATTTCGTTTGAATGAATCCCAAGAAAAGGCCAGAACATAAACAGTAATAATAAATCTTTTGTTTTTAGGTATTTGTGCTCAAGTATTTGTGTAGCTGACATCAAAAACTTGCTAGTAACTTGGAATTTGAGCTTAATAGTATTATAGTGGTAGTATATTTGTTATATTAATTTTTTTGGTAATTTCAAGTATTACGACTTATCTAATGTATCTACGAGTCATACGCAGAGTCTGGAAAGCTGGAGGTGACTTGTTTGTAAAATTAATCAAAAATATTTCTTAAGACATAATAATTTCACACAAATTTTTGATAGGCATTTTTTCACCATAGCCCTTCTTTTGACAGTTGTAAAAGTAACTTGCCCTTTTGTATTGTCAAATGATTTTTACATTTTGATTTTTTTTTTACATGCAATTTTTTACTTGCCCTTTTCTCGAGTTTGAGGCCTTGGGAAGGGCTGTGACGGGCTCAATTTTGAACCACTGGATCCTAATGTAGTCTCTATAAATAGTTATTGAGATCATGTTAACTATCCATAGTTATCTTTAAACATCTCACCTTTAACATGTTTCTCTATTCAAGATGAATTATCATATCTTTCAAAAGGTCACTATGATGTTTAGTTTAAGTTTCTTAAATTGTGAAAACAAATTGGGATTATGTGAATTGTCCACAATTATTTTTATGCAATTTATTACAAAATAAAATTGTAGACAATCTAATGTAAAACCCATTTAAATTGTGGAAAAAGTGTTGACGGTGTGGATTTTCCACAAAAAAATTATGTATTGTGGATCATTGACAATTTTGTAATCTATTATAATATAATTGTATAACATCCACAATGTTTTTTTTCAAAGTATAAGGTTATTGTGGATATTCCATAAATATTTCACAATATTTATTTTTTGTGGAAACGATTGTGGGTAAAGGGGCCTTTTTGTAGTAGTGTTAGGATGCATATTGCATAACCGACCTTGCCAACATTGTTAGTTCTATGCATTATTTATCAACCCTCTTCTCTCTAAACAACAAAGAGATGACAATATGGGATAAGTTACCTACACTTCTAAATATATCATGGGTCCCTTGGTTCATGTTTATCACCAATACTCCCTATGCAATTCTATACACCCAATCTCATATTATATTTTTATTCATCAATTTTCTCTATATTTGCATTCTCATGTACAATGGATATAGCTTGGTGAGGCCTAGAACCAAGTTCTACATACCAAATACATTCCACATATTTAATGAATTACTTCTTGAATATGCTTAAGACACCTTCTCTACTTTATCATAAGGTGTTTAGACTCTTGGTTCAATCATACACTTGCAATATTACATAACTCTCTGTTTTAGGCCTTATTGCTACTAGTCCTCTTCTCATGTTAATACTCATGTATCTCATCTTTTTGGCCTGAGAAGAGGAACATACATATAGTCCATTCAAAAATAATAATTTAAACAAAATTCACATAAAAAATTTTCTGCAACATAAACACATGTCTTCATCTTTCATTAATTGTCTCTATTACATCTTGATCCTCCATATATCATCATCAAATCCCTCGAATAGCTCCCTCTTTTTCTTACTAGCTTTCCTAGAAACCTTATTCTTATCTCCTTGGAGAGTTCAACAACATATAAATTTAGAGGAGGATAAAATTACATCCCCACATGATATCCACACGTTCTAAATCCTATTTCTTTCCTTTTAATACAACAATATTGCCTTACTTAGGCGAAACAAATATCTCACTTATACACCTAATTGTTACATTGACAAACATAACCTCTTTTACAAACATATCCTTTATCTTTACACCCACATTTGCATTTGAATAATGGAGTCCTCTTTCCATCTTGTGTTCATATCCAAAACTCTACTAAATCAATATGATTTACATCATTGTCACCTATTGAAGGATATAAGTTTCTAAGGAAGAAATTTTCTCATACCTTAAACACCATTATCTGTCTGAGGTTTTCAATTAATGTTGATCTACATATTTTTTGTACATCTTATGACTACCACACTAACTCCTCCCTATATGCGAACTGTGGAGGCTGTTGTATATGTTTCCATAGCGTCTGCAAATCCAATAACTTAGGTACAATTTTTCAAATTTGTTAAATTTTGGATGAATTTTTTCTTACTACTTATCTACAATATCAAATTGTACATGAAATATTTAATTTGAACTATTTATTTGTATGCAACCTACCCCTCGTGATTCTACCATTGACCCTTGAGTGTCTATGATAAATTGATAGGGATTATGAGATTGCGATAATATTTCACATGAATTAAAATTTCCAAGTTTATAAATTTTGAATGTATTCTAAAAATTTGGGTGTTAAAAAATTGATGTTTATAAATCTCTGAGACTAAGTTCTGATTAGCTTAGAGATGCCTAGGACCACATGGATGAAATCTATAGTGGCATCTCCCTCCACTACATCCACAGATCGTGGCATACATCTACTAATAGGGTCAAGAGAGGGAATATGTTTCATGATTAGATTCATAGGACCCATGTATAGATATATATGCCATTTGGTCCTAGTTCATGATTCTTCATAGTCCATGTATACAGTCTTATGCGACTACGTGTGGTCCTATATGTATGACACACTTAGTTTGATACATTATTCTTATATTTTCATAGACATGACACACTTATTTTGATACATTATTCTTATATTTTCAGATACATGGCACACTTATTTTGATACATTATATCCATGTTGGTTTTCATAACCATATTACTTCTATGTTTGATTTGTTTTCATTGCACATGATATACTTCTATGTTTGTATTCATAACCATATTACTTCTATATTTGAGTTGATTTGATGGCCTCGATTATGTGACCATTATACATATCATACATGTACTTGCGATGCTTATTGGGGAAAAACCATGAATGATTTTCTTATGATTGTCATTGCTATATTTTGAGGACTAATAACTCATTACTATTTCTATATTTTGATAACTCACTACCATGTGATTGCTTTTTGTTCAAGACATTCAAGTGTGGAAATATATAATATGGTTTTCCATAATATTGTAGATATGGACCATGTTAAAGAGGTTATTATTATGATATATTATGTTATGTTATATAATGGTTTTGAAGCTTCTAGATGCAAGATCATTTTTTTTCAAGAGATTCAATTGTGGAGTTATATCAATTTTCATATTTTAAGCACGTGGTAAACACACTCCAATGTGGGACAAAATGTACACAATTAAAAATGGTTTTGATGGGTTTATTACAAGTCATTTTATATGTTTTGGTGTACTTACAATTTATTTGTTAAGTATTTGTCCAAATTAAGTGTTATTGATGTGTGTAATAATAAGGTCCTAATTTGAATTCACTTGTTTAAAAAAACATAAACATTGTAGTTTATTTGGCCAAAGATATTCAAAAATATTCTTAACACTCTAGTTTAAAAAGTGATCAAACAATCATTAGAGTATTTGCATGGTAGTGTGTTTACCTTGTTGCAATCTCATTCATGTGAGCCAAGTAGTGAGAATTCATGCCTTGGGACGTCATGTGATTAAATTTCCACCAGCAACACACCCATTTGGGAGGTATATGCCTTTTGGTGTTATGGTGGGCTCCACCAATTCCCGGTTTGGAGTCGGACCACCTAATCTGGAGCCAAGAACCCCTTCCCTATTCATTCCAATTCACGTTTTCAGCGGAGATTTATGAAGATCACAACTTGGCACTTGGTCATCCAAACTGAGAAAATCTTGAGCCAAAACTTGAGTGAAGGAGGCCTCTAATCACACCCAAGAATTTAGGGCCATGGAATTCCTTGAGCCTTCGTGGCATAATTGTTTGCAAACTACCTTTTCTAGGTAGTTTTAGGCAATGAACGAAGCCGAGTAGTGAGAATTCATGCCTCAAGACGTCGTGGGAGAAAATTTCCACCGCCAATGCATCTAGTTGGGGCATATATGCTTTTGGGTGCTATAGAGGGCTCCAGGGAGGCCCGGTTCGAGTTGGACCACTTGATCCAGAGCCAAGAACCCCTTCCCTATTCATCATAATTCACATTTTCAGCAAAAACGTATGACGATCACAAATTAGCACTCATTCATCCAAATTGAGAACCATTTGAGCCAAAACTTGAGTGAAGGAGGCCTCTAATCACACCCAATAATTCAGGCTTGTAGCATTCCTTGAGCCTTCTTGGCATAATTATAATTTACAAACCGTATTTTCTAGGTAGTCTTAGAAAATAAACGGAGATGAGTAGTGAGAAGTCGTACTTCGGGACGTCATGGCACCAACTTGAATGTTCCAATACATCGAGTGGCTAGGTAAATACTAGGGAGACAACGATTTGGTGCGGGATATGTCGTTGCTTAGAACTACTTCGTTCGGGCATAGTCCATTAAGAGCCATGAGACCAAAAACTCGTATAACTTCAAAGGTGATTACTCGGTCTCCGTGGCACCTAGATACATATCATTAGATCCTACACCTTCCCATAGGGACCCTCTATAATATCTTATCTCATTTTTCCATCTCTAATCGGTGCTCGCTTTACCTATTGTTTGCAAATACGCCAAATAGTGAAGTTCGAGACAATGTAAGGATGTCAAACGCTATATTTTGCTAATGGTGGGTCATGACACCAAACCAAATGTGTAAAAATGATCATGTGGTTAGGTAAACTCTAGGGGAGGTATAGTTTCGGTGCGAGAAAATGTTGTTGCTTCGGGCTACTTTGTTCGGGTGTAGTCTCTTAAGATCCCTGAGACCAAAAAACTTGTATAGCTTTGACAGTGATTACTCGGTCTCTGTGGCACCTAAAGATGTCTCACTAGATCCTACACCTCTGGATATGGACCATGTAAAATATCCTATCTTGGTTTTTTCCATCTCCGATCGGTGCTCCTGCTACCCTATTATTTGTAAATTATGCAAAATAGTGCGGTTTGAGCCAATGTAAGGATGTCAAACGCTATATTTTGAAAATGATGGATTGTGACACCAAATTGATTGTGTCAATATGTGCAGGTGGATATTTAAAGGCTAGGAGAGGTGTGGTTTTTATGTGAGACAATGGCGTTGCTTCGCGCTTACTTCGGGTCGGTTAGTTCCTTTAAAGCCCCGAGACCAAAAAAATCCATATAACTTCGATGGGTGATTACTCGATCTTTGCAGCACCTAAAGATGTCTCATTAAATAAAAAAACTCTATATAGGTACCCTCTACAATATTATTTCTCGGTTTTTTCCATCTCTTATCGGATCTCTCGTTGCCCCATTGTTTGCAAACACACGAAATAGTGTTATTTGAGCCATTATAAGGATGTCAAATGCTATATTTTGCAAACGGTGGTTTGTGGTACCAAACCGACTATGCAAAAGCATACAAGTGGCTAAGTAAATGTTAATGGAGGTGTCATTTTGGTATGAGACAATGTCATTGCTTTTGGGCTACTTTGTTCGGGCATAGTCTCGTAAGAGCCTTGAGACCAAAAGCTCATATAACTTCCGAAGGGTGATTCCTTTGTCTCGTGACACCTAGAGACATATCATTATAACCTAAACCTCCATGTAGGGACCCTAAAAAATATTTTATCTCATGTTTTTCCATCTCCAATCGGTGCTCTCGCTTCCCTATTGTTTGTAAACGTGTGAAATAGTGTAGTTTGAGCCGGCTATCAAATGCTATATTTTACAAACGGTGGGTCATGGAACTGAACCCAATGTGTTAACACATCTAGGTGGTTAGGTAAATGCTAGGGGAGGTGTTGTTTTAGTGCAGGACAATGTCATTGGTTCTGGGCTACTTCGTTCGGGCGTAGTCCCTTAAGAGCCCTGAGACCAAAAACCGTATAACTTTGATGAGTGATTACTCTCTCTCTCTGTGGTACCTAAATACATCTCGTAAATCCTACACTTCTATGTAGGGACCCTCTAAAATAGTCTATCTTGGTTTTTTCCATCTCCAATATTTTCTCTCCTTGCCCTATTGTTTGCGAACATACCAAATAATGCAGTTTGAGCTAGTGTAAAGTTATCAAACGATATTTTTGCAAATTGTGGATCGTGACACCAAACCAAATGTTCTAACATGTCTCTGTGGCTAGGTAAACACTAGGGAGGTGTCTTTTGGTGTGAGAATATGTCGTCGCTTTGGGCTACTTTATTTGGGCGTAGTCCCTTAAGATCCCCGAGACCAAAAAATTATATAACTTCGACATATGATTACTAGGTCTTTGTGACACCTAGAGACATCTTGTCAGATCCTACACCTTCATGTGGGGACCCTCTACAATATCCTATATTGGTTTTTTCCATCTGTAATTGGTTCTTTCGATGCCCTATTATTTACAAATGCACCAAATAGTACAATTTGAGCCGGTCAAGGTTGTCCAATCCATTATTTTACAAATAGATGCTCATAGGACTGTGGCATTCCTTGATTCTTTGTGGCATGATTGTTTGCAAATTTCATTTTCTAGGCAGTCTTAAGAAATGTACGGAGATGAGTAGTGAGAATTCATGCCCTGAGACATCATGGGAGTGAATTTCCACCGTCATCACATCCGTTTGGGGCATATACACATTCGGGTGCTATGATGGGCTCCCGAGGCGAGCCTAGTTCGGAGTCGACCACCCGATCTAGAGGCAAGAACCCCTTCATAGGTTACAAAATTATTGTAGATCACTAGACTCTATGCGTGTCATACAATCCTCGTAGTTAGAAATTTGTTATTCCTTTATCAACCAAAAATATCCATGAACCGTGGAATTTTATTGAGAACCATGGGCCATGTTGTCATTATACACCATTCCACTATGCTCTTTACATATTTTAATTTAGCACCATCTTTATAGTTCAACTCTTCTCTTGCAAGAGCTCTTTTCACACATGCCCTTGCACCGTCATGTTCTCCTTTTCCATGTCTAGCCTCAGTGAAACTCCAAATATGTTCTAAACCCATCTTGACATGCATTCTCGCTCATCCAATAAAACATTCACACATTCTTAAACTAAGATGTGCAATTATCTCGACTATATATAATGTTGATTTAAGTGGATGTCCCTATCAAACAAGTTTTTATACAATAACTAGAAACACCCTTACACAAATTCATTAGAATGAGTCCGATCATCACCGACATAAAAGTGGTACTCTCTTACAAAATTTGATCATTCTTTGTACTATCGGGAGAATGTATAAATGTTATATGCTCAAAAATTACAACCAATACCGAGTTGTAATATTACGATTGAACCTCCATTTGTGGTTGCAATGTGTAAATCTCTACAATATCAACCATCAAACAATAGTACGATAGGAAATGTGTCCTTACATATCTTGAATTGTTCATCCAACCATCAAGCTCTATATGTATGCCTAGCATACTCATAAACAATTTCATCTTTAAATTTTCTCATAAATTAAACACAGGTATATGCTCTTTAACTAGCTCACACCATTTAGACTCCTTTCTATCTTTCAATTGGCATGGTCGATTTGTATTTATTAAACCCAACTAAATTATGTTCTATTGCACCTCTAATTTTCTCATGGATAAAACTTTCCAATTTAGGTAATCCGATGCACATACCACAACTTCCATCTAAATAATCCTTACTATAAATTTTTTTCCAACTTCTCTTTCAAAAAATATCATAGGAACGAAATCCCTGGACAATAATTGTGGAACTTGAACACCACATTCCGGTTACATAGTTTCGAATGAAAATAAGAACGAATATGTCTAAAATTATCATAATGCATCGTAAATTCAACATATTGCCTACAACAACAAGTGGTAGCGGCGTGGTTAATTTTCACATAGAATGGTTTCAACGTTTCAAAAAAACATTGAATAATTTTAATTTGGATCCTTTTGTTCAAACTTACGAAAAAATTGAGTTTGAGTCATATCTAAGAAATGTTTTGGATGTGGTTCACGATTAGTAGAAACAACTCTCTATTTTACAACATCTTTTGTATTAGGTGAAACTCTATTGTTACCATGTCAAAATTGAACAATAAATTTTCTTATAGCATCGAGATATATCTATCTTTACACGGAGCTCTATTATAAAATTCCCAAAAATCAGTGTTATTGGGTGATTAAGGGATATTACGCCTTTCAATTACTTTCATTAGAGTTTTTCGATTAACTTTCAATATTAGGCTTATTTGTCTAATCAAACGTTGTTTTTTTTTGATTCACTCACAAAACTAGTAGCAGTACATGAAGCACAAAATTATTGTCCCTTATGTGTCTCTTTACACCAATAGTGTGATATGCATCATGTAGGTTATCAACAATTAGAGAGTTTTGACCACGTATATTAGATGTTGTCAATCATAAGGTGTTTAATGTGGGTCTTATTTTATTCAATTTCATCAAACTAACCAATAACCTCGACATCTTTGGGTATCATTTAAAATGTCAAAATAATTATCTCAAATTTTAGTGGTTTTTCTTGATTTTTTGTTTAGAAAGTTTATCAAACATTGGATTCAAAATGTTCTCACCAATTTTAATAAAATAATTAGGTCCCTTTCATAAAATCCTAGGAGGTGTTTTGGAAATTTTTGGTTGTCTACGGTTTCAAAACGAATTTTCGATTCACATTTTCATTGTCTACTTCAATTTCAACATCAACTACATCACGAGTATTTAATTCATATTCAACATTGTTAGTTAAACATTACTTGTTTCCTCATTTCTTACAATCTTAGGGGTTGAAGTTGAACCTCTTCTTAATTCATGAAGTTTCTGAATTCGCTCAGAATCTTGCAATATTTTTGCCTCTAATTCCTTCTGTGTTTTTTTACGTATTAATTTCATATTTTAACTTTATTTATTGTCTCCCATGATATTTCAATCGATGTAGGACAACTCCAAATGATGTAGGGCACCTTAAAAATAGTAAAAAAATAGCTTCCGATGACAAGAAAAAAGTGTAGAAGGTGGTAAAATTTCATAGAAATTCGTATAGTCAGGTTAGAGAATAAAAGCACATGGTGAATTGGATGTTGGGATTCATGTAAATATGATTTTGATAATTGTGATCACTGTTTGTAAACCATAATTGCGGTCCTGTATGTATCATCAAATCCAACCCTCAAGGCTCGAAAAATCTCTATTTTTCCCGAACTTGAGCTTTGGGAGGTCATTATGGCATGTGAAAGGCCAAAAACATTAAATTTTCTCTTCTACGGACTTGAACCATGCCGAAAAATTGAAAACATGTCACAAAATTGGTACCATCACATACGGAGACTCACAGCTTCATATAAATATTGATTTTAAAGTGAATAGAATATGATAAATATCATTTTATAATTTTTTACTAATAGTAGGTCTTTAAGAAACTTTTTCCCATGAATTCTCATGTCTACATTTAAGACTGCAACTTTTTTCATTTTTCTGTAATGTGATAAAACCTATACCATCCCAACCATGGAAAGATTATATACATGTTCATAAAAAAGTATTTGATTTCAATATTTTTTAGGAAGTTATGGCGGACAAATGGAAAGTGCTTTGTTTTCTTTGTGTTTTCAGACCACATTCAAGTAAAAATTATTAAAAAAATATTGCTCAAAAAAATACAAAATAAAATCTATCCCAAGATAGACAATGGCATCTAAATTTTCACCAAAGGAAAAATATATATCATGTTTTGGTCATCCAAATCATGGGCAAACGGACTACAATCTTATAGGATTTTTCAAAAAAATACCACGTCATTGAATTTTAATTGTTTAATATATCTAAACTTGTCCATTTTTAAAAAAATAGTAGTTTAGAGACTCTATTCTAGATGCTATGATTCATATTCATATATTTTTTTCTAATTTTGAGTGCACGCATTGCTAATAATCCCTACAAGTTGATATTTCGTTGTTTTTTGCAATATAATGTCCACTTATGACCCCTTTTGGCCCCCCAACTTGCTGCACTTACCCTCTAAGAATGTGTTAATATATCTAAGAAACGCTAACTTATAATATTTTGGATGTATTCATATTAGAACCCATACTCATCCCATGAAATAATTTCAATAGAATGCATAGAATAATTAAAAATTAAAAATATCAATATTATTGTCATGGTTAAAATAATATACATCAATATTTTTGAAAATTTCAACATTAAACAATACTTTCCTAAAAGATAATATGTTCTTATTTAATAATAAAGTCAATTAGTACAACATATTTTACAACATTTAGATGGGTCTCATATCAACGACAATACACATTAATATATATTCAAAAATCAAATGTTTGATATCATTTTTAATAAAGAAATCAATTTAAACGAAGTATTATAGCATCCTCACTACACATTAACATATCTTCAAAAAAGATCAAATTTATATAACCAATCCACTTTTGACTTGAGAAAGTACCATTAACCAAGTAGTCTAAACAAAAAACTATTGTTCGTTGGTTCATATCAAATATATCATCATTACAAATATGTCAATATAAAACATTCTAAGATATTTTAAATCCTTCTTTGTTTGGCATCTTTCCAAATTTCATAGACCCTGTTCCAGTCCACCATTGATATATGAAGTCCTATTAATGAAACTTGCATCAAGGCATCCAATGTATCCAATGAGAGTTTTGTTCTTCATATATCCTTTATTATATTTTTCCTTGAAAATCCTCTCTCGCATGCCACTTGTACTTGTTGGGATGGTAAGTATTGCTTGCCATAGTTTTTTCATATTTGGAAAACTTGTATGTGAATCTGTAGCACAAAAACCCTCCAAGCCTCCTTCATGTGGAATCCTTCACAATTAAAGTGGAGAGTATCGACAAAACTATACAACTCTTTTGAACAACCTTCAAAATAAAATAAAAAAGGCTTTGCTTCTCCTCATAAAAAGTATGTTGCAGTAAGTGTTAAAAATTTTTAAGAAGACATTGTTTTTCATTTTCTTCTCTAAGTACGCGCATCCTTTGAATAATGACAAGGACTAAATTTGTTTATAGAATTAAAAATGAAAGATTCAGGAATCTTTCATTTAAACAATCCATAAGTTTTTGAAAATATTCTTTTACAAATTTCTTACAACTCTCTTTGGCTCATTAATATCATTTCTTGAGATATGGAAATACTCTTTGTGATATGACTTATTAGTATATGGGGATGTTTTGTGTAGTCATATCTTAGTAGGTTGATGCATTTTCCTTGCTATTATTTATGAAAACCATTTATCCCATGAACCTCCTACTAACTACCTTTATGAGATCAAATGTGTGATGATGTGTGCGAGGGAATGATGGAAGTTCTTGGTGGATAAGAAGCCCGAGTTGAAGCATGCGGTGAAGATATTTCCATCAATTGACCTATTAGCTTGGGCTTGACTCTAATGGCCCATAGGAATCTATGAGTTTTAATTGATATTTGATGAACAATGTTTAATGCCACTTGATATGGTGGATCTTGTAACCAACATTATCTATATGAAGACTTTGTCTTCAGAACTTGGTACCACTTTTTGATTGTTGAAGAAGATTATCTGCATACTATTCTGGATTTGTTTTTGATGTGTTATGAACTCATTTCAAAGTTAATGAAAGCCATGACATTTTGAGAAATCGAAGTTGTTGATCACTCTATCCCGAGGAAGAGCAAGGGCCCACTCAACCAAGGAGATACGAGGTTACTTTGAGTTCATGCATACAATCCTTTGATTAGTTTTACTACAATTATCATTTGATGAGTTTTACATGCATTCTTTGATTAACTATCTCTGTACTTTCTCCATTACCACTTTCACTTAGAATAGATGCTTTTGTTATGCAAATCTAGTTCATGAATAGTCTTGCTTTACTACTAAAAATTCCATTTATTCGATTGTGATTTAATTTGTTAAGAATAAGTGTGTGCGTATTTTATTTTACTGATAGAAGATTAGTTGCTTTAAATTCCTTTCATTGCAAATAGTTGAATCCCGTAGACTTGTATTTAATTTCCATAGATTTTAACTGCACTTCCGTAGAATAGTCACTAAAACTAAGCAACCCCCAACAGACTCAACGTATAACTGGTTCTCCTAGACTCCATTGCATATTGCCTAGGACACATGACCTACAGTTTAGAATGACAACGAAAAAGATTATGTCGGTTAAATGATTGGAAGAATACTGACGACCCATCATTTTTGGCACCATTGCTTTGGGAAATAACCATAAGCTCCATTATTTTATTCCATATCTTTATGGGTGTTAATGGAGTTCATATAGGAAACCATAGTTCTCTCGGACCTCGATTTAAACCAACCAACCTGGATGCATAGGTCACGAGATAACCAAGGGAG
The DNA here is from genome assembly GCA_018340775.1 of Taxus wallichiana var. yunnanensis. NCBI lineage: Eukaryota > Viridiplantae > Streptophyta > Pinopsida > Cupressales > Taxaceae > Taxus > Taxus wallichiana. The sequence continues at coordinate 310,948,225 of CM031240.1, forward strand.
ATTTATAGCATGTAATATTCAACAAATCTCTTTAGACACTTCAGAAGAGAAAAACAGAGAGTGATACAGATTCCAATTCAACACCTAGAACCTTTTATGAGCATTTTGTATCCTCTTCACATCGTTCTGCAATGGGGGATCTTGGGAATGCTGAAGACCAACCTTTAGGATGAACCTTTACATACCCCATTGTCCTCGATGCAGATGAGGATGCACCCATGAAAAACATCTCACCATCCATCCTCCCCTCTTTTGAGGAATGACCAAAGAAGACCCTGATCAGTTTCTGTTTGAATTTAAAATCTTGTGCCAGACATATGACTACCGAACTGACAATCAAAAACTCAAACTATTTCCCTCCACTCTCAAAGATTCTACTATGAGATGGTTTATGGGGTTACCATCTAACTCCATTAATTCCTGGGAAGCCATGGAAACAACCTTCTTGGATAAATACCAAGACTATTGTAGAGGAAGGGATAGGAAGGAAGAGTTCTTCCAAATACGGAAAAAGGAAGATGAGAATCTAGAGGATTATCTGGATAGATTCCTCTTTCTCCATAAATGTAGTGGGTATGAGTTACATGCAGACATCACTAAAATGGTCTTTACGAAAGGAATTTGGATGAGGAAACCAAGGATTCTCTCCATCTCATGGGAGGTGGAGACGTGCATAAACTCACCATGGAACAAATTACTGAGCTATGTAGAAGATATTCTAGAACACGTGGAGGAATATGAAGGAAACAAACATCCAGTCTTTGGGTACCTCTGAACTTCTAGAAGAAATGGCCAACATGAAAATAGACATTTTTGCTAATTAACATCCACCATATATGGACTCAAGGCAAAATCCACCCCTTCTAAAGAACCATTGGACATGTATTGCCCTAAATGTCGGAAGAGACACCCCTTGAGAGAATGTCCTTTGGATGTCACAGATATGTGCTTAATCTACAAAGTTATTGACCATGACACTAAACATTGCACACTTCTACCACAATTGAAGGGAGGTTTGAATGCCATCTCTCAAACAAGTGCTGAATTAAATTTTGTCCAAAGACCAAACAATCAGGGTGGGTTCCCATCTAGACCAACTCAGAATCCCTGGAGAATGCCATGGCCAAATCAAGCCTCTCAGTCTTCTTGGGGACAACCTGAGTGGGAAAACTCAAACTGGATGACTTATCCATATCCACCACCTTGGAAAAATCCCTACACTCATCGGGGTTGGGCTCCACCACCCACAACCAATCCTTGGCACAATCAGTAGTGGGGTCCTCAACAAAATTTTAGCCAAAATCAGTCTTGGGCACCACCACAAAATGGTAATCAACAACGCAGGTTCCCGGAACCACAACAAAGCTTTAATGCCTCCACCTCAAGCCTACCAAAATCAAGGACAAGCAACACAAACACAACTTCTCTCAGCTAGTATCCAATCCTAAAAATCAACAGACAACTTTGATTGATGACACAGACGTAGGTAACACCATGCAAGTTAACACTATTGGTAATTTATGATTACGATCTGGCAAAATATTGAACCCTCTGTTGTTGTTATCACGAACTACACGATGATGCGATAAGGAAGAAAAACTTGAGGGTAACACTGGTTCTTCACCAATGCTAGATAAACAGGATGATCAAATACCCAAACAGACTACAGACCCCTTTTCTGAGTGATTACAGGACACTCAAACTGCAGATGAAACAAAACTAGTTCAGGAATTGAAAAAAGTACATATTGAGGTTCCACTGCTTGCGTGCAATAAGGGACATCCCTGAACTAAACCAAACCATTAGAAATGAATGTATAAAGACACCGGGAAGAAAAAATAAATACCCAAAGACTATCAGAGTCGAAGGGAATTTGGCTGATTTAGTTGTTGGCACCCTTATCTCACCAAAATATGGGGATCGGGAGCCTGTCATTACTATTTGTATAAACAACTAGTCAATATCTAATGTTTTGGTGGATCTTGGTGCTTTCTTATTAATGTCATCACAACAGAAATGTTTAACCTACTATCCTTGACAGACTTGACCAACCAACACTTTTTTTGCGCGGTTAGCGATCAATCCATTGTTGTACCTGATGGTGTGGTTGAAGATATAATGGTCACTGTTGAATCATGGGAGTACCCAGTTGATTTCATGGTTTTGCAGCCTAAAGCTCGGAAGTTGGGATATCCAGTCATCTTGGGAAGACCTTGGTTGGCTACGGTTGCTTTGCTTACATTGACTATAGGTCAGGCAACATGACAATTCTAAATGGGTAGAAATCCAAACACATTTCATTATATCCTCCTGCCCAACCTTATACGAACAATTGTGACCAGGTATGGGTGGATTCTTTGGATGCTAACTCTTTGAGTTCTTCTTTTCTGGCCACTATTGCAGTACACAATCATATGATGGAAGCTGCAGAGTCATATGCGGTGACTGATTCTAAGGACTCTGCAACTACGGAAATCAGCACTACTGCTACGGAATTTGGAATACCGGCATTAGACATTACCTCTGCTGAGTCTGGTAGGAAACTCTATGCTTATAATTCCAAACATTTAGTTCCTGATTTCTATTGTCCTTTAACCAAGGTTCTATCTTTTGATAACATATCCATCCTGCACATGCTTCAGCCCCATGTTTTCCCATTGAATTCTTTTATCACTAGTACAGAGCTTGCTCTTGCGAATGATACTAAGCAGGTGCTTGTCAGTATGGGTAGAGAGCTGACTATAGGAAGTGACTTGGAGGTCAATCAAGAAGCTAGGGTGCTTGAGGTTCTGAAGAAACATTCTCATGCTTTTTCTTGGGATTACACTGATATGAAAGGAATTCATCCTAGCATCTGTACACATCATATTTACACTGATGACGTCAAACCTATAAGGCAGCCGCAACAAAGAATCAATCCAGCATTGAGAGACATAGTCAAAACTGAGATCGAAAAGCTCCTAAAGGTAGGTTTCATCTATCCTATATCTGATAGTCAGGGTTTCCCCATTAGTTATTGTTCCCAAGAAGAATGGTAAGTGGCGAATATGTGTTGATTACAGGGAACTTAACAAAGCCACCAAGAAAGATTATTTTCCCCTGCCTTTCATTGACCAAGTCCTGGACAATTTGGTTGGTAAGAAATATTTCTCTTTCTTGGATGGGTTTAGTGGGTATAATCAAATTAGTATTGCCCTGCTGATCAGGATAAGACTACTTTTACGTGCCCTTGGGGTACATTCACTTCTGAGTCTTACCTTTTGGGCTTTGTAATGCCCCTGCTACATTTCAGTGGGTAGTCTTGGCCATTTTGTAGATCTTGCTAATGATTGTGTTGAGGTTTACATGGATGATTTCACTGTCCATGGATCCACTTTTGAAGAATCTTTGAATAATCTTGAGAAAGTACTCAGTCGATGTGAACAACACCAACTATCTCTGAGTCATGAAAAATGTCTAATGATGGTTGATCAAGGAATTGTCTTAGGTCACCATGTTTCAGCCCAAGGTATACAGGTGGATCCCAAAAAGATATCAGTCATCACCCAATTACCTACACCAGCTAATCAGACTGACATCAAAAGTTTCCTTGGCCATGCAGGTTATTACCATTGATTCATAAAATATTTTAGCAAAATTACCACCCCAATGTTTTCATTGCTAACCAAAGATTGTGTTTTTGAATGGTCTTCTCAGTGTCAACAGGCATTTGATTCTATCAAAGAAAAGCTGACAACAACCCCTATCTTACGTGGCCCTGACTAGGGACAACCTTTCCATATCCACACTGATGCTTCTAATACAGCCATGGGTGTTGTCCTTGGACAAAAAGACTCAGAAGATCATATGTATGCAATTTATTTTATCAGCAAAAATCTGACTCCTACGGAAAAGAATTACACTACTACGGAAAAAGAGTTTTTGGCTGTTGTATATGCTTTGAATAAATTTCATCATTACATCACTGGATATAAAAAATTTGTTTACACTGACCACTCTGCCATTCGATATTTGATGAACAAACCAGTGGTTGGTGGAAGGCTCATTCATTGGTTACTCTTGTTGCGAAATTCAATCTCACTATTATAGATAAGCTTTAGGAAATCTAACGTTGTTGCTGACTTTCTTTCCAGAATAAATGTTTTAGGTGATGATGAAGCGAGTCAAGACCAATTTCTGATGAACACTTGTTTTTATCTCTCTAAGACTCCTGGTTCATGATCTCACAATTATTTAACAACGGGAAGTTTCTGCCTATTTTACTCATAAGGAAAGAAGGTGATTGGTTAGAAATAGTGCAACATATAAATGGTGTAATGGATTCTTATTTAAATGTTGTCTGACATGGTTCTTCACGGTGTGTTCGAGAGGATGAGGTACATGACATCTGCGAGAGCATGTCATGATGAGCCGAGAGGTGGACATTATTCGGTGAAATGAAACAATTCACAAGATCCTTGGGCGAGGTACTATTGGCCTTCCCTCCATAAGACTATCAAAAAGTATGTGTGGCAGTGTGATGCATGCCAATGAATGGGAAAACCTACACTTTCTACGGAAATGCCTCTGAACCCTCAGTTGGTTCTAGGACCATTTGAGAAATGGGGTATTGATTTTGTTGGACCATTTGATCCTCCATCTTTCGGGAAGGAGTATCTCTTGGTATGCACTGGACTATGTCACCAAATGGGCTGAAGTTCAAGCATTGGCATCTGCCAATGAAGATGTTGTTGCTGATTTTCTCTACAACCGATATTGCTGTGCGATTTGGAGCACCAAGGGCCATTGTATCTGATCAAGGTCCTCAATTTGTTTCAAATATGATTGAAGCTTTCTTAGGAATCTATAGAATCAGGCACCGAAAATCATCACCATATCACCCCCAATCCAATGGGCAAGTGGAGGTAACCAATCGAGAACTCGAGAATATTCTAACTAAGGTGGTCAATGCCGATAGAAAGAATTGGGTACCAAAGCTTCTGAGGCCATCTGGGCCTACAACACGACCTGGAAAAAAACTACTAGTTTCTCTCCCTATGAGCTGGTCTTTGGGAAGAAGCCATTGTTACCTGTTGAGTTTGAGTTGCACACCTGGTGAACAACGTTGGAAGTTGGGATTGATTTGGATGAAGCACAACGTGAATGAGTGTTGCAGTTGAATGAATTAGATGAAATGCGGATGGAGGCACAGCAACAGACCAAAATTCTACAGCATCAGTGGAAAACTTGGCATGATGCTCACATCAAAAAAAAGGATATTTCATGAAGGACAGTGGGTTTTACTCTTTGATTCCCACTATCATAGTTTAAAGGCAAGTTGCGTACACATTGGTTAGGTCCCTATCAGGTAAATCAAGTGTTTGATAATGGCTCTGTTTGATTGATACCGATTGATGGAGACAAATGGACTCTTCTGGTGAATGGGCATAGGCTCCGAGTTTATCACCAACCATTGGATAAGAAGACTTTCACCGATGACATTCTATTACGAACAGACATGCATGCTGAGGAGGCTCTTTGCCTCTCACACATGGAGTAATCAATCTCTTGCAAATTCAATAAAGGAAGATGATCCTTCATTCGATCTTCTTCCCTTAGTTAGCAGTTTTTATTGTAATTTCCAATAAATGCAGGAATTTTCATTATTTCTATTGCCACTAATCATGTTTCATCCCAAATTGCAGGGCGTAGGAATCTACGGATATCGGCTGACTAAATGTGGCATGGGTAAGTGCATTTTAACTTGCTAATGATATTTCTATGTGAAACATTTCCCCATGTATTCATTTGTCATTATGATGCCATCATGAAATGATTGCTATGATCATTCTGGATCTCTTTCCAAATCCGGCTCTATGAATGATGACATAAAAGGAGTAATGGCTCATAAATCACCACATGCTTTGATGTGTACACTCTCCAATGTCAGGATAGGTGGCGCTTGCTCCTCAACCATGGGATATGTGCCGCCACAAAAATCTTAATCTCACATGGGTGGCGGTCTCATCACTATTTTTCCGCCGTCACCTTCGCTTGATGTTGCACTACCCAAGGAATATGGTGTCATTTGAAATTTAATGCTTCTGCAACCACTTCTTCCCATTGTGGTATGCACATCAATCATGACTGGTTTTATCAGACACTAGACGGGAAGTGGAAGAGATGCTCTGCTCTGGTTTTCCACTACCATGTATTTCTCACTTTTTGGCTCAGCATGGGACCGCGAAAGACATCAGAACCTACTTCACCTGATGCCTTGCTCCGGAATGCCACCCTTTCATAGGTATTTCATGATTTTGGATGGTTGGATTTCATTCGGCAATTTGAAGGTTTTGATGAGGGCATTGTGGAAGAGTTCTTGAATAATTTTGAGTCCACCTGCTCACAAGTTGGTGGATGAAGAGTTGAAATTACCAGTCAGGTCATTTCTGACCTGTCTGACTTGCCAAACTTTGGTTTAAAGGTTATGATGAATGCCCCTTTGCAAATTCTGATTGCTCAGTTCCACGATGAAGGAGAGGCACTCCCGGAGGTCATCCTAACTCCATTGGGTGTCCAGAAGGGTGTTAAGTGGACAAGTTTACCTAGAATCTAGGGTGAGATTGCTGAAATGGGTCAACCGGTATTTCATATGTGATGGCCAGGCCTCTGTTCTAGGTGGTGATGCACTCAAAATACTCATTCACCTTAAAAAGGGACATGTCAACCAGGCCCTTTGGGTAAATCTTCCAGAGTACCTCATGAGACTCCATCATTAAAGTATGCCAGAAACATCGGTCCAGTGGAGGCAAGTCCATGATTAAGCACCCGGGTTGATTCATCTGTTGTGTTCACACCAAGTCTTCTTTCGACCAAAGTGGAGGCTCGAGGGATGTGTTGGTGGTGAAGGGTCTAGGCCAAAGCAATTAAAATCTGGTCTCTCTTCTACACCTCGGTCTACCCTTGCATCGGGCCCTTGCCCTTCACATAGCCAAGCGAGGCTGATGTTCCTGAGCATGCCGACACAGTTGGTACTCTGAGGACCATCCCCATCCATTTCTGATTCAAAAGGAAAGTGTCCCATGGCCCCATCTTCTTCCAAGCAACCACGGTCTGGTGGCTTAGCTCATTTTTGTAGACAGGTGGTTTCCAATCGAGTCCTTGCCTGATGATACCACCCACATTCGGGAGGAACTACATATGGAGGATGACCCGGCCACTCCATCATCTGTTGTTCCATCATCTATGGAAATTCACACTTGTAACTCTGAAATGCTTGACACCCAAGTGGCACCTTCTCACAACTATCTGGAGGAAATCACTGCTAAAATCTCAATTACAAGGTATGGAAGAAACCACCCTTTTATTACAAGCTGAATTTACACAAAAGATAGTAGAAAAAGTTTGGGAGATTGCTTCCCTGCAGCTTGAAGTAAGTTGTTTAAAGTGACAGCGTGATAAGAGTCTTACCCTCTTGAATAGTTTCCAATAGTTGTCCCTTCAGGAAAGGGAATTGTGGAAGGAAAATCAAAAATTAAAAAAAGAAAAAGAATCTATGGAAGAGGAAAAACAAAAAGTAACATCTATCTTAGACTATGTCTGTCCTTTGGCCATCAAACTACTTGTCATCTGTAGGAAACCCTCCTCAGTCTACAACATGTATGTCCAAGAACAATTTTATTCTTGGTAGTTATTTCAATTGTGTTCTCAAGCCCCTCACGAAATTCCCGATGGCCTAGTTTTTATCGGTTTACAAGTGCGGTGCTCGGAAATTCAAAATTTTCTCTGTGAATTTTATCTACATAACATGATAGTGACCAATGTCCTGATTTCTTGATCAACCTATTTGTGGGTGATTTTCAATTAAAGCCTTTCGGTCTTATATTGTGGAATCGAGATAATTTGGAGGCAGCAAATAGACAGTTTAATAACACTTTTCGAGTCCATCGGTTTCACATTCACCCACTCATCATACGATGTCACCTGTGGAAAAACTTTCGATCATTTTACTATCGGGCGGGGGGTGGGGTGAATACTTCTCAGATTTTGCTTCAGTGTGTTATTGATTTTGAAAATTATAGTCAGGAGAATTTTGGGGCTGCTTGGCAAGCTTGTGATAGGAGATGGGATACTTTAAGCCTACCTTTGAAATGTAGGGAGGTTCTCTCTCCCCAGAATTTGAGCTGGAGCATGCGCAGGGGTGATGCTCTCATCACCATTATCAAACAAACTACAGAGAAAACCAGCCAGCAATACACTGATGAATGGGTAGGCCTCCAAGTATGGCCTCCACTCCTCTTGAGCCCTCTCACGACTGGCGAACAATGCACACGGTCCATGATAGTTTCACTTTGCACAGGTGGAAATTACCTCAATACTCGGGGCTGCGAGAATACCACAAAAAGCAATACGCTGATCAATTAGGAGTATGACATGGCTGAACAACTTGGAAGGTGAGCAGGGCGCAGATGAGTTGCATTGGGACATGCAATAGGTAAAGTCGGGGGAAAATGATGAGTGCATTGTTTGGCTCATTAATATCATTTCTTCAGACCGGAAATACTCTTTGTGATATGACTTATTAGTATATGGGGATGTTTTGTGTAGTCATATCTTAGTAGGTTGATGCATTTTCCTTGCTATTATTTATGAAAACCATTTATCACATGAACCTCCTACTAACTATCTTTATGAGATCAAATGTGATGATGTGTGCAGGGAATGATGGAAGTTACTGGTGGATAAGAAGCTTGAGTTCGAAGCATGCGGCTGAAGACTGTTTCCATCAAATTGACCTATTAGCTTGGGCTTGACTCTAACGGCCCATAGGAATCTATGAGTTTTAATTGATATTTGATGAACAATGTTTAATGCCACCTGATATGGTGGATCTTGTAACCAACATTATCTATATGAAGACTTTGTCTTCAAACTTGGTAGTACCACTTTTTGATTATTGAAGAAGATTATCTGCATACTGTTACTGGATTTTTTTTTTGATGTGTTATGAACTCATTTCAAAGTTAATGAAAGCCACGACATTTTGAGAATCAAAAGTTGTTGATCACTCTATCTCGAGGAAGAGCAAGGGCCACTCAGCGAGGAGATACGAGGTTACTTTGAGTTCATGCATACAGTCCTTTGATTAGTTTTACTGCAATTATCATTTGATGAGTTTTACATGCATGCTTTGATTAACTATCTCTACTTTCTCCATTACCACTTTCACTTAGAATAGATGCTTTTGTTATGCAAATCTAGTTCATGAATAGTCTTGCTTTCTGCTAAAAATTCCATTTATTCGATTGTGATTTAATTTGTTAAGAATAAGTGTGTGCGTATTTTATTTTACGATAGAAAGATTAGTTGCTAAAATTCCTTTCATTGCAAATAGTTGAATTCCGTAGACTGTATTTAATTTTAGTAGATTTTAACTACACTTTCATAGAATAGTCACTAAAACTAAGCAACCCCCAATAGACTCAACGTATAACTGGTTCTCTAGACTCCATTGCATATAGGGGGAAAGTCTTCTTGCACAACCCATAAACTAATTGCATATTTATGATGATTTGTTCCTTGTTGGTGTCATCAACTTGATTGTAATGTGTTCTAGAATTGATTTTGCTTTCCATTCATTTCCACATCCATTTTGTTTGGGAATTTTTTTGTTTGTTTGAATTGGCATGAGTAACTATTACATCATGTTGCAAAAAGTAAGTACAACCAGCTTTCAGTTCCCATGGTCCAACAAAATTGTGCTCTTCATAGTATATACATTTCATAATTGGTTTCCCTTCACGTGTTCCACACCTTAACCACTTAAATTTGAATTTTCATTCATATCTAAACCCTATTTTTGCTCTAGCCCTTTTTTGTTTTACATTGAAGCTTCTCCCCTTCAAATTCATCATCATACTCATCATTATACCCTAATATATCCAAGTCTTCATTTAAATCAAAATTGCGATCCTCTCGTGATGAAGCTTGTGATGTATTTGACCATGCAAAAAACTTTTTGATTGATGATTGGTTATTTTTGCTTTGAGACATTTTGTCTTATAATGTACCTATACATCCCAAATAATGAAGAATAATTAGATATTAAAGTTGATACTAACAATAATAATAATTGTAATAATATTAATAACATGTTTATATATTTCCAATTGAATAAACAATAAAAACATCTAAAGAGTTCAGAAAATAAACTACAATATGTTGGATTGTTTTTTTTTTGTTTTAGAAAACTATGATATATCTATGTGATTTTGGATACTTTTAATCTTTAATGAAATATATGTTTATTTATCTTAAAATTAAGTTATAAGTTAGTTAGGATTATATTCTTTTATCTATACATTTTTGTATATTCCTTTCTAAGAGAACTTGGAAGCTACCAATAATGCTAAAGCAAACAAGATGTATTTTGTGAACTTGCTTAAGTACCTACCAATTGAGTGAGTGCATCAACAAAATGAAAATAAATCTTTATTGTCCACTAGAGGTTCAGAGCTATGGCTTGTGATATGTGTTTTATAGTAAGTAAACATTTACAAGAAGACACATTGTTTTGTTGAGAAATTTTAATGGGAATAAATGTTTCAATTGTATTCTTGATACATTTGATCCAAAATATTTAAACCCATTAAAAAGGAAAAGATCTTAAAATACAGTTAAGAGGGAATGTAAGTTGATTGTTATTTTCTTTAACTAATATGTGTATAAGTTTTTAATAAAACCCATATTTTCTAAATCTTAATTGCGATAGTTATTAAATAATCTAAATTCATTATGTATCACTATGGGTATGAGTCTATTAAGAGCAAGTAATTGTTGGTCTCACCAATGATAAATAGGGTGTGTAAGTTCTTATGGGTGTTGTTCCAAATTTGAAGACAACCTCCACGTTTATAGGTTCTTCAATTTTTTTCATTGGACCATTTGAATTGGTTGGCGGGACCACCTTATTTACAATCATATTATATGCCCCCTTTTAATTTACCCACTTAACATTTATCTAAACCTAAACCATTGCATGGAATATATGTTTTAAATGTATGGAATTTGGTTGGTATATTATAATGCTCCTCTTCATCACTAAATGTCCCCTTTCATTAAAAGTATTATATTCCATAGAATACAAGCACTAGCTTATATATTCTAAAACATATTTTATATCCTATTTAATCTACTCAACCTCTATCTACAAACAAACATATTTTATATCTTATTTAATCTACCCCACCTATTTAACCCCTTAGCATGTTTTTGGTGGTCGTTGGCCCATTACACTTTAGTAACAAAAACTTACCCCCACTCCTCACTCTTTGAGCTCCACCGTGGCATTGGTTGGTTTTTGTTTTTGTGGTTTGCTTTACATTTGTCATTTACCATAATTTCACTTCATATATTTATTTTACCCGTATGTTGAAATCTTCATTTTTGATTGTGACATTGAGGAAAACACAGCTTATATTTGTATAAAATATGTTGGTCTTGTTCTTATAGTTTCACCATATTTCTCTAACTCTAATAATTGCTAACACGAAAAGTGTAATTAATTCAATATCCTTTCCAATAAGGTGTGAACATTTTTCCCATATCTTGTTTTACGTGTTTAACATAGTAGATTATGTGATTATTCTAGAATATATATTACCCTATGGTTGTTGAAATATGACCCGATATAATATGGAATTCCCTATTTGTTTTGCAAAATAACACTTCTACAAAAAGTTAATTTTTTTCTTAATATCCAACTAAATCATTTGATGCAGGTCTTGGAAATCATTCCAACAAATTTACAGATTGTGTAAAACTTAAATAATACAGTTTTACAAAACAAGGTTGATTGATTTAATGGAAAAAATCTTAAAATACATTTGGAGAGGGAATGTGCTTTGTTTATTATTTTCTTAAACTAGCATTTGTATATTTTTTTGATAAAACTCATATTTTCTAAATCTAAATAGCAATAGGGTCATCAAACACAAACAATTTCCATGAAAACATACGACAATGGTGTTAGGAAATAAGAGATAAAATATGTGGAATAATCCTCACGAATCGCAATAGTAGAAACTAATATGCAGAAATATTATAGATCTAAAATAAAAGTGCATAATAAATAACACAACACGAGAGAGACAAGATTTAATGTGGTTCACCCAATTTGGGCTACGTCCACCAAGAATCACTTGCTCATATTTTATTACAAGCCTCCACTCTCTCAATACAATACCCAGGATCCGTTTGGAGCTATGCTAAACAAACTCTCTGAATTCACACACTCAATTCAAAACACATCTAATGCATTTGCTTGTATATATCTATCATATGCATAAGACCATATAAATAGACAATTTTAAATAGTTTTACAAAACCATGGGTATCAAACAATGGGAAAAAAAAACCATCCCATAAACCTATGGGTAGCCGAAGAGGCGGTTTTACAAAACAATGGGTACCGAAAAACCATGGGCCCAAAAATAGCCCATAATGGTTACCCATTACCCATGGGTTAATAAACCACCCATGAAAATTTGCTTCGGGGCTTTGCCCCTGAGCCCCTTCAATCGGGGCTTCACCCCACCTGAACCACCTAACCCGCTCACCGGAAGCCAGGACCAACGTAAAAATACCCGAGTGTAACACATAGAAGGTGTACCACACTCTAACATGAAAATAGGCTCCACAAACATAACAATCTCCCACTTGGAGACTGATTTCCACTGAGAAAGCTTCTCAACCCTTCACTTTGTCATCCATGAAGGCCAACCAAAGCTGAACATAGCTTTAGTTTATCCCTTGTGACCACCTTGGTCATCATGTCTCGAGATTAAGTCGACTATGAATCTTCTCCAACTTCAACTTATCTTTCTCCAAAGTTGTCCTGATGAAGTGATATCTCAACTGTATATGCTTCATCCTAGAGTGGAAAGAAGAGTTCTTAGCTAGGTGTATAGCACTCTGACTATCACTATGTAGCTTACATTCCTCCTGCTTATGCCCCAACTCCTCAAGCAATTGTTGTAACCAAATCATCTCTTTGCTTGCCTCTGTGGCAGCAACATACTCAACCTCCGTGGTTGATAAAGCCACCAGCTTTTGTAGTCGTGAAATCCAACTCACTTTGTTGTCCCACCTACAGTGTAAATATAACCTGTCATGCTCCTCCTACTGTCAACATCTCTAGCCATGTCGAATCTACATAACCACGTAAAGTGGTGTTTGATCCACTTGTAGCACAAAATTGTCCCCATGGTCCCTCTCAAATACCAGAAGGATCCACTTTCTTGCTTGCGATGCTCTTTACCTGGATCACTCATAAATCTACTCACAGCTCCCATTGCATGGGCAATATCAGGCCTAGTGCACACCATAGCATACATCAAACGCCAATTCTACCGATGAGTAATGTACCTTGGACATCTGGTTTCTTTCTGCTGCTCTGTCTTGGGACACTTTGCTCCTTTGATAACTTAAAATGGCTTGCCAAGGAGTCCCAACCGGTTTAGCATCCTGCATGTTAAACCTATCCAATACCTTCTTAATGTACTCTTCCTGAGATAAAGTCAACTTCCGTTCCTTCCTATCCCGAGTTATCCTCATACCAAGGATTTGTCTGGCTGCCCCCAAATCCTTCATATCAAAGGATTCACTTAGTTGTTTCTTGAGTACTTTTATTTCTTGCATGTTTTTACCTGCAACCAACATGTCATCAACATACAAACACAGGATAATATAACTTCCATCCTCAAATTTCTTTGTATACATGCAATGGTCAGAATGACATCTAATATAACCTTGCTCCATCATGAAGCTATCAAACTTCTTATACCATTGACATGGAGCTTGTTTAAAGCCATCTGAAGCTCTTCTTCGCCACACCATCTCCTCTTTACCTTTGACCTCATAGCCCTCTGGTTGCTGCATATATAGTTCCTCCTCCAAATCACCATGGAGAAATGCAGTCTTTACATCTAAGCTGTTCTAAATGCGTCTTCTGCTGCCACTATTCCAAACAGTTCTAATAGAAGTCATTTTTACTACAGGAGAAAATATCTCATCAAAATCTATACCTTGTTTATGTGTAAACCCCTTGACCACCAACCGGGCCTTATATCTTTTCTTTCCTCCTCTTCGTCTTTAACTCTATACACCCACTTGTTCTATAATGCTCTTTTACCTTCCGATAGCTTCACCAAATCCCAAGTCTGGTTCTCCATGAGAGACTTATGCTCCTCATCCATGGCTTGCTCCCACTTCTTATTGACATCTACCTGCATTGCTTCATCAAAGCTCTTTGGCTCTCCACTATTAGTGAGTAATAAATAATAAAGAGAAGGAGAAAAATGTTCAGGTTCTTTTCTTACCCTAGAAGACCTCCTCACTGTAGGAGTTTGGGGTTCCTGTTGAGTAGGTTCCTGAACTGATTCATGGGTCACTTTCCCATCCGGAAGATCCTCTACCACTGCATATTCTTTCTTGGATTCTTCCTATTTTCCTGCAACTGTTGCTTATACATGACTTTCTCATTAAAGACCACATCCCTAGATGGAATGATTTTCTTGTCCTTAATACTCCAACATTTAAACCCAAAGTCATCACCACCATATCCAATGAAAGTATATTTTTCTGATTTAGCCTCTAGCTTGGTCCTATCATCCTTGTCTATATGAACAAACATCTCACATCCAAAGACTCTAAGAAATGAATAATCAACTTTCTTACCATACCATGCCTCCTCAGGTATGCCTCCATCCAAGGCACTTGAGGGTCCTCTGTTTATCAAGTACACAACTTGTGCTCACCACTTCTACCCAAAAAAAAGAGCGATCCTGCATGTAACCTCATGATCCTAGACGTTCCATTATTGTTACTTGTTCATCCTTTACGATACCCCATTCTCTGTGGAGTTCCCGAACCATCTTTTGCCTCTGCGGATTCCATTCTTAGAACAATAATCATTAAATTCATTGTTGTAATACTCCCCTCCATTATCGACTGAGACATTTTATCTTAAGACTGTTTCATTCTCTACCAAGGCTTTCCATTTAACAAAAGTATCAAATACATCAGATTTGTTTCTAATACAATAAACCCAAACTTTCCTTGTTGCATCATTAATAAAAGTAACATAATAACTTGAACCCCAAGAGATGATACAGAGCCGCCCCCACACATCGAATGTACCGGCTCTAACTTACTCTCTTTCTTCGTAGGTCCAACCTTGAGAAACCTTACTCATATGTTTCCCATATATGCATTTCTCACAAATCCAAACCTGTTTATGTATATCCAGGAAATTCTTCTTTATGATGTCCATGCCCTTATGGCTCATATGACTGAGCCTATAGTGCCATAATGTTGTATCTGCATCTGAAGCCACAAGATTACAATCATTAGTACTATCAGTGGATAAATACAAGGTTCCAACCTTCTTACCTCTTTCCACCACAAGAGCACCCTTGGTAACCTTCCAAGAGTCAGTTGTAAATATCACAGTACAACCATCACTTCCCAATTGCCCCACCGATATCAAATTTCTCCTTAATGTAGGCACATGTCTAACATCCTTCAATAGCCATGTATTCCCATTCTGCATCTTAACCTAAACAGAACCTTTTCCAACTATACTGTAAGGCTCATCATCACCAAGAAAAACATGCCCAAAATCCCCTTGAACATAATCAACAAAATAATGCCTATGTGGAGTAGCATGAAAAGAAGCCCCTGAATCTAAAACCCAAGATTCAATAATATTATGTAAAGAAAGAATCAAAGCATCCTGACATACATTACCCGATGCCACATTTGCCTCCTTTTTTCTTCCTGTTGTTTCTTCTTGTCCCGAAGCTCCCAACAATCCTTCTTTGCATGCCTAACTTTCCACAGTTCCAACATACAATCTTGCTCTTGGATTTTGACCTTTCCGATCTTTCATTTTCCACGGTTTTCTCTATTCTTCTGTCTCCTCTAGTTTCCATTGTCAAAGCATTCCCTGAAGTAGAAGATTCCTCGAGCTTTTTCTTCACATTTCCTCATTAGAATCACCCCCTACAACATCCTCAAACTTCACTTGAGTTAGCTGGAACCGAGTTGCTTACCGCCATTACCAAGTTATTCCAACTTCTAGGTAAAGAGCACAAAATTAATAAAGTCCTAACTTCTTCATCAAATTCTATTGTAATCAAGCTAGCATATTCACAACCATATTAAAATCATTTAAATGATCTGATACTTTGAACTATTCTCGAGACATCTTCATATTAAACAACTTTTTCATTAAAAATATCTTGTTAGAGGCGAGAGGGTTTTTCATACAACTTCCTAATGCATCCATTAGATCTTTTGTAGTCTTTTCCTTTGAAACATTAAATAATACCGAAGATGCAAGACACAGACCGGATCGTTCCAAGTGCCTTCCGATCCAAAAAATCCCATTCCGCATCTGTCATACTCGAGGTTTTTTTCACCTTCTCAGACAACGGAGTATAAAGATCCTTCTGATAAAGGTAATCTTCCATCTACATCTTCCAAAGACTAAAATTCTACCCGTTGAATTTATCAACCCTAGATCTTCCATCATCTGCCATAGCTCCCACTCAAGATAAAAATTTCCCTGTGATTCAACACTTTAGAAAACCAAACCAGGCTCTGATACCAATTGTTAGGAAATAAGAGATAAAATATGCGGAATAATCCCTTACAGAATCGCAACAGTAGAAACTAATATGCAGAAAATATTATAGATCTCAAATAAAAGTGCAGAATAAATAACACAACACAGAGAGACAAGATTTAACGTGGTTCACCCAATTTGGGCTACGTCCACCAAGAATCACTTGCTCAGATTTTATTACAAGCCTCCACTCTCTCAATATAATACCTAGATCCGTTTGGAGCTATGCTCAACAAACTCTCTGAATTCACACCCAATTCAAAACACATATGCAATACATTTGCTTGTATATATCTATCATATGCATAAGACCATATAAATAGACAATTGCTTAAGTAGTTTTACAAAACCATGGGTATCAAACAATGGGCAAAAACAAAACCATCCCATAAACCTATGGGTAGCCGAAGAGGCGGTTTTACAAAACAATGGGTCTTGAAAACCATGGGCCCAAAATAGCCTGAACGGTTACCCATTACCCAAGCCCCCTTGATGGGGGGGCTTCCACATGAAAATAGGCTCCACAAACATAACAAATGGTACCTTGGAAGCTTATAGCAATGGTATTTATAGAAACAATCCTTTAGCTCTTGGATACTCGGAGAAAAAAATAATAGATAAGATCTTCTCCTGAAATTCATCCCGAGGAAAACATTACGATCAAATATAAGAAGAAAAGAATAAGAAAAGAAACTAATAGATTGATTTAAATTTTACGTGGATAAGTATTAATAAATTTGGGGAAAGGAATAAACTAAGTAGTATAATTTCTTACCAACTATGATCTGAGATAGATAAATACTGAAGGAGGAACCATAATGAAAGATTTTGTCAACTGTGTGTGCAACTCTAAAATTTTCAAGCTCCTTAATCTTCCAAATTCTCAAACGACCACACACAATGGAGCAATAACAAATGTTTCTAAACAACATCATAAAAAATACAGAAACCGACTCTCCCTTATGCTTTGATCATACGTCCATCATCCATTCTCTCACTTCTTATCTTTGCTTCAAATATCTAAGTTTTTAACCAGTTGGGTGATTAAATATTTCAATGGTTTATAAATTCAAAAAAACCAAACTTCCATGTTGGTCGGATATTAAATATAAGGCAACCAAATGAATTAAAGTGGAAAGACCTTAAAATCTTTTCAAATCTTACAAAACAACAAATCTTTAATATATAATGCATAAATTCGTTGTCATCTTTTTCAAAAGGAAATATAATATATATTTTTAATATTATACATCTTGTCCCAAAGAAATAATCCTATCGGCCTCAGGGCCTCACTTTAGCCTCCATCATGATTCACATTGATGTCTCATGCCAATCACAGAGTCCAAAATGCTAATTTTCTAGTGCATTGTGTTATCATGCTATGTAGAATTTAAAGGATGTGATCACGATGAGACAACCAATTGTCATTGGCTATAAGCCTAGCTACCTATAAAACTTATAAATTTATATAGAAAAATTGGAAATGACTAATTTTGATAAGTGCACCTCAATTTTATAGTCCATAAAAATATGTTCCCATCCCTTGGTACAGGTGAAAATAAAATTACCTATTTTTTACGGTTAAAAACAACAAAAATGTCTAAACGGGCGTCAAATTTAACCCATGTTTACAAGTCTATCCATTAATTATTGAAGAGAGAATATTTTCATGCTAACTCAATCCTTTATCTTCTTATTAATATTTTGTAGCACAGTTGTAGTGCATTGTGTAGTTCGTAGTTGATCGGTGGGGCTTAGGGAAATATGATTCCTAGTAAGAGTTTTTTTAGGATTAAGTAATGGGATAGGGTGTGGGACAACTATAATTTATTATTAAAGATTCCATGAGTTCTCATACTCTAAGATATTTCAATATTGTTTATAACTTAATATTTTCTTTGAAGACCAAATGGAGTGAGTTGTATGTCAGTGGAAATGTCACCTTTTTTAAGACAACCAACTAGAAATGACATTTTCTCGGCGCATCTCACTTTAAATTCCCTTAGCTTCACCACATTGTAAAATGATATTGTAACATAAGATGAAGAATATATTTTAACTTCCGTAAGGCTACCGATGACAACTTATGATATTATAAGATAATATACTAGCAATCACGCACAAGATCATGTGATGGGGATGTCGAAAGGGAATGGAGGGGGTAGTTGATAATTGTGAATTCCATCCCACATGTGCAAAGGAGTTTTTTGAAATTCGAACAAGTGAACATTGAAAGAAAATGTAGAGATATATGTAGTAGTAACAAAATTGCATTACAAATTTTGATACATTAGAGGAGTACATGAGAGCGTAAGTTGCAAAGAGGAGGGGGAAGATGAAATGGATAATTTTGAGGTTGTTGGTAGAGCACTATAGACTTCACAAGCGTTCTTCCTCTTCCTTTCTTTTGAGGAGGTTACGGAGAGGGAAATTCTACAGAACTGTTCAAACGAGAATGGAGGAGAGATTTGAAGGTCTTGTATGGAGGGAACTCTAGACAAGGCAGTGAATGTAAGCCAAGACATTATGAAGAGCCAATAATTGAATTCAGGTTTGGATTTTGTACGTTTGAGGAGTGTTTTCCATTCTTCAACCAGGGGGATTCCATCTCTAATGTTTAGTAGGAACTACCAAAAATATATTTGGGATTCATCTAAACCACGTTGCCTAAATATTGTAGTGAGTGTGACACATTTTGTGAAGTTGAACCAAAGGTTTGATCCATAAGAGTGTCCAGAATACATCGGGACATCGTTCACCGAAGAGATTTGGCCAAGATCACCAATGAGAATGATGAATCTATTACCAAATGCGATGGTCCTAAAATGCGGGAATGCCTCATGTAGCCGATAGTCAATCTTGGCAAGGATCTTGGGCCCTATGAAGTAAATTTAGTCAATCAAAATGTAGTGAACATCTTTCAGGGATTGTTGAAGGGAGGATAGAGACAAACCTTTGAAAAGCTTCAAGTCCTTAACTATAATGCACAATGCAACATGTACAATTGTAGCTGAAATTTTGAAAGCATCGATACCTTGGAGAAAGAACCAGGAGGGGATATCCTTCTGAGGGCTAGGTGAAGGCATTGTGGAGCGGATAGTGTTTATAAGGTAAGATTTACCAATCCATGCAGTACTTTGGATTATCATCTTCAGAGGAGTAGAATGTAAGTTTTTCATGTAATGATTGAGATTTGTATCAAAATATTTCCTTTGTTGCTATGAGAAATTTGTTGTTGCAAAAGTGGGAGTAAGTATTTTGAAAGGTATAGTTGTAGTTATTTTACACATTTCAATGAAAGAAGTGCCACTTTCTTGCAGAAGAACAAGAATTTCATTGTGGTGCCAAGTGTGTTGCAGATCAAAGTCTCGATGGCCTAGCATGTAGAGGGTGTGAAGGACCATGGGATTGGCAGGATTGAGCTGGGATAAAATATCCCTTTCATCTTGTAATGGAGTAGGCCCTAGGATTTCATCTTCACTTTTAGATTCTTTTGAGGAAGACACATCATTTGTAGTAGAGTTGCGGGCGACATGCCAAGGGTGATAAATTTATTTCATCAAATGTCAATTAGAAATGACTTGATCCATGGTGCTTCTAATGTTAGTGGGGATGTTGCGGAAATATTTGTAGAGGAGGATCTCGCTCCAGCAAAAAATTTCAAAGGATGGGGAATCATTCCTAGGGATTGAGTAGAATTTGGGCAACACACTTACAATGACATCGATTATTCTTTATTTCCATTTGACACCCACACATAGCTTGTTATAAGTTCATCTTCTAGTGGCCTCAATAAGGGGAATACATTCCATAGATGGAGGTTGCCTCATGTATGTGTCAGAGAAGTTTGTCGAAATGTTTCCGGCATCGGGTGATTCGAGATGTGACACATGATTTTCATTCCAACGTTAAGGTTAACAAAAGCTCTGCTAGAAAGAACAAGGGGAAACATCTACAACATGTGACATGTTTCTTGGGCACTCGTGTCATGATAGACAACACAATCAGTAAGAATTTTATGGAACGCAACTTTGGTTGGTTGATCAGGATTGGAGTTCAAGCAAATCCTTGAGAGCATTTGATGGTACGATCCGGAACATTTTTCTACCTTGGAAGCATATTTAGAAATATATTTGAGTACTACATGTTTGGAGAGCACGGGATGGAAATCAACATTGGCTCTACAAATTTATGACAATGTGGGGTTGTGGATGTTTAATCTATCATCATTTCTTACTAGTATGTATTGGACCCTGTGTGCATCGTCACTGACAAGGGATGATTGTCCATGATCTTCCCAAGGTTCTTTGTAGTGGCAATGCAAACCACCTTTTGTCTTTTGTAGGCATGTTTGTTCAGTGAATTTTGTATTTCATTGCACTCGATTCAAAAATTCATCAAGGTCATAAAGAGGGTCGGACACCAATATTTGTGTTGTGTTCAATAAGCATGGATCGTCAAATGAAGGGGCCAATGAATGTAGTTGTAGACACTCGTTTTTGCTATAACTCCCCTCTGTCATTTCACATTAATTCAAATTTCACTCTCACTTTTCTTTTTCTTAAATTTAAATAAATCCCATCCTTTTACTCACCCAAATTTAATTAATTATCAAATGGGCTCCATATAAACCCATTTAATAATTGAATTTTGCATCTCTCAAAATTATTCAATTCATGGGAAATAATACACCTGACACTCCACTCTTAATTTCAAAATGGAATCTATTATTTCACCTAACTATGTCAATCATACTCCCCACTCCATATCACATCCTTATCTTTTTAACCTCATAAGTCAAATTGTGAGCCCCGCTGAATCACATCACCTCTTTTAATAAGGTTACTTTACCCAACCCCATTCTACCTAATAACCCACAATCTAACCTCACCCTTAGGCTATAAATATGGGCCTTCCCCCTCGGAAGGATAAGTTGGAAAATTTGTTTGAAATTTTAAGCCTCTTGTTTATCATAGTATCCTCATGATGTCCTTATAATGACACTAGAATCCCCACAATACTCTGCTCATGATTTCTTGGTTCATGTAGTGTTTTCCATGTTGCATGTTGTGTTTGGATCATATTAGTAGCACCATCTACATACCAACATCGTCAGGTTCCTTTGATCATCAACTTGCATGTTATCTATTTGTCTTGTATTTTATCATTATTCTTTATCACACAGGGGTTGACAACCACCAAGGAAGTTAACACTTCTGGATCTTCTTTGTCGGAAGCCCTGCATAAAATATCTATGTAGTTTCCTCTAGTGTATTTGAGTTGTAGGTTTACTGAGATCACTATGATGAGCTCATCATCTACTGTGTGCATGTATCAGTCATCACCATCTTGAAGGTACTAAGCACTTGCATATTCGACGTTGTTTTGTATTTATTTATTTCTCATACACTAATCTAGACATGAAGCAAGAAACTCCGATCAACATTTGGCATGCCCATGGGACTAGACTCAAGTGTTGGTCACTTTTCTTAAGTTTCTCACCTTGTTTAGGTGACGTACATTTAACATTTATTGTGTTTCATAGTTCTTGACAATCTAGATATATGTTATGCATATTTCATTTTTATAACTCACCTATTTCCAGGGTTTAGTATTATCTCCCTTTGTGTGGTGTCATCTTTACATTCAGTGTTGTATGTTGTATGCGGGAGGCAAGTGCTTTTGGTTTTAAATCAACTTTTTATGTGGTCATTATAATTAGTATCGAGTGCATTTTTATTATTAATCATAATAATAATATTAATATTAAATAAATAACAACTAATAAAAAGATATTGATTATCCTAACACTACCCCTAGCCCTCATCTCCTTATATCGTACAATCTGGTTGAGATACTCCCTTATGCAACACCCCATTACCCTTCTAATAACCTATCCCCGACTTCCATTCTCACCAAGCTCCTGTCTTCCAACACACCCAACCATCCATCTCCCAACGCCACCTCTCAACCGAGCTATCTTTCTCCCCTCACCTGAGTCGATCCATTACCCCACTCAACCTCCTATCCACTTCCTCCATCTGTTGAGCTCTCATTCTCACTCCCAAAACCGCCCCTTGCCACGGCCGGCTTAGCCCACATCCCCTATCCCTTTTCCACAAACTCAATGCACCTCTCTCGTGAATCGCACTACATCCCCTCTCCCAAGCCCTTGAATTAACATCCCCACTCAACACACTCATTGACCCCTCACCCCTCAACATCGACTTATCTCTCCACATATCTCTCCCCGCCACCTCTTTCATGGGTTCTCCCTCGACTCAGATTATAAAACTGAACTACCACTCGGTAGCCTATGCTTCCTCACATAGCTCGACCCTATACTCAAGTCCTCTCCACATAGTTCACATTTCTCCTCTTGAGCTATCTCCATCTCATGAGCTCCCATATCCAACCTTCCCATCTTCCATCTCTCCTCTCATTATTCCATCTCTCCCTCACCGGAGCTCCTTACCCACCTATTCTCCACTTCACCGAGATACTTCCAACTACCTCCACTCCTAAAAATAACTCCCACCTCACCATCTCCCTTTCCCTATGAGCTCTCACCTTCCCCATCGGAGCTACCCTACAACTTCACTTCACTGCCACCGCATCCACTAACCATCCTTCCACGAGGCAAACTTGCCACGCATCTCATATTTCAACATCGTTGAATTTACTCCAATATTCCAATGCTTGGTGCTTCCAACTATTTCCAATTTCATTTCAAATTCATGCAGGCTTTGTGGTAGTGGGTGCAAAGTGTCTTCACAAGAATGGCTTACAATTATTTACTACACATTATTTAGCATCATATCCAATTATATATTTATGTAATTTTCACTATATCATTGTACATGTGAAGAGCTAAGTTCGTGTGTCATATGACCAACCACGCCCAAGATAAGCCACAATTTACCATATAAAAAAATGAATATCCATGTAGACTTAGAACAATGTATCGATGTGTGATGCATCCAAATATTTCTAACTCGAGGTTTAAATTCACACAAGATGTGGGTTGAGCACCGTAAAATCTCTCACGCCATTCTCAACTCCACACAACTCCCTTTCCTCTAATGAATAAATTTTATAATCCTTTGCAATGGATTAATAACTCCAGTTTTCATTAGCTCAGATTACAATACTCTACAAGGAATTTATAACCAGTTCTCGTAGCACCATAACCACCTATCCACCCGAGTCAAGCTATCTCCTCTTCCCAAGTCCCCATGGCCAACAAATTTGTCCCTATCCTCATCCCCACCTATGACCCTTCGCTGCATAGTTCTCACACCATCTTAGAACTCCACATGATATCTCTCAGCCACCTCCCTCATTGACTATCCTCAAACTGTCACACTTCATCCCACAACACACTTCCTTTCAATATCCACTTGACATGCACCAGCGTGAAATTCACATAGCTCGACCACACACAAGTTGACTTTTGGCGAAACATCTTATATCAAAACACCACATTTTCAACACATCACATCCACAAATCATATTAGGATAATATAATTTATTTTGAGTCATATGAACCATTTATTTAGAATATGGTATTATTTCTTTAGTTAATTTTCATTTAGCTAACCTTGGTTAGTACATCTAAATTAATTAACGCCTTATTTAATTTTTATTTTTATTTAGTTCATTGCCTTGTGAATTGATTTGGGAATATTAACGCTTCATCAAAATATTTAATTTGTTAATGCCATTGTGACATTAATTAAATTTGGTCATTTCAACTTTAGGTGTTTTTTTATTGTTTTGAAACGTAATGTTTTATTAGCTAACTAGAATAAATTTTTTTATTAGTTATGTAATTAA
>CM031240.1:310972826-311111749 GCA_018340775.1 Taxus wallichiana var. yunnanensis
AGGATTAGGCGGTTGTATTGGGTGTGGTGTTCTTTGGACATTTTGGAGAGACTACCTGAGAACCATAATAACGAGGGTAAGACACATATCTCGAAAGCCTACTATTGGTGATATGGGGCATAGTCATAGGATGTATGCAGTGGTCGAGAACTGCCAGGAAGAGCATCAGTATAGTTATTGAGACTATAGGTAACATTGGAGGTATTCCTACCTCCATTTTGTTTGATTTTGGTTCTTCTGATTCTTTTATTGCACCATCTTTAGTAGAGCAATGCAAGCTAGTGGCAATTAGGAAGGGTCATATTTTGGATGTTGAGATGGCTTTTGGAGCCAAGATCTTTGTAGACTCCTTAGTTAAGGAGTGTGTGGTGGATTTGGGACCTTTCACCACTACCTCGGATCTCTGTATCCTTCCTTTGGGCTCATATGGAGTCATCTTGGGTATGGATTGGTTATCTGCACACAAGGCCGAATGGATTGTTACCACAAGATTATATCTTGTGCAGATGATTTGGGAGTTGAGTTAGTGATTTCGGGGTCAGGAGACCCATTTCTATTCACACCATCTCTGCTATGTAGCTTAAGTAGTGTGTGCGACGGGGTTATCAGATGTATGTTATTACAGTCAATGACAGATCAGAGGATGGGTCTAGTGGACCATCACTAGATGATCACCCCATTTTGAGGAGTTTACAGATGTATTTCCATGGGAGCTACCGGGGTTACCACCCCCACGTGAGATTGATTTTCATATAGATTTGATTCAAGAGCAGAGCCTATCTCACCAAAGCACCTTATCGAGATGACCACCCCGAGATCTCTGCGAGCTCAAGTTGTAGCTTGAGGGACTTTTGGAGAAAGGCCTTATCTATCCTAGTGTATCCCCTTAGGGAGCACTAGTGATCTTTGTAAAGAAGAAGGACAGATCCTTGAGGTTGTGTATTGATTACTACTAGTTGAATCGGAGTAACGATCAAGAATTGTTATCTCCTTAGTGCATTGGTGATTTGTTTGATCAAATGAAGGGAACCAAAAATTTCTCTAAGATAGACCTTAATTCAAGTTACCATCGGTTGAGGATTACGGTGGCGGACATTCATAAGACCACCTTCCATACGAGATATGGCCACTATGAGTTCACGGTGGTACCTTTTGGTTTGATGAATACCCCTGCAGTGTTTATGAGTTTGATGAATGGGGTATTTAGGACCTTCTTAGATCACTTCGTACTCATATTCCTTGATGACATTTTCATTTACTCACGTATGCGTGAGGAGCATGAGGGCACTTTCACCGAGGTTCTTGGTGTCTTCGTGAGCACCTAATTTACGGGAACCTACGAAGTGTGCATTCTTTTAGACGGAGATACTGATATTTGGGTCATATTATTTCTAGGGAAGGTATCGCCATCGATCCTTCCAATATTAGAGCTATTATGGATTGGCCAACACCACTCTGTGGTCGAGGTGCGCAACTTTATGGGATTAGCGAGTTACTATAGGAGATTTATTCAGTACTTCTCTTAGATTGCACACCCCATCACTTCCCTTCAGAGGAAATGGAAGAAGTTTGTTTGGTGGGACAGGTGTGAGCGGGCTTGATACATCGAAGGAATGCCTCACTACATCACCTATCCTTGCGATGTCGGATCCACGGGGTGAGTTTTTCATTTATACGGATGCTTCCTTAGCAGGGTTTGGAGGTGTCTTGATGCAGGAGGGTAGAGTAGTGGCTTTTGAGTCTAGCAACCTCAAATATTAGGAGATTAATTATCCAACTCATGATCTTGAGCTTGCGGTAGTTATGCACGCTTTGGTTCGATGGAGGCACTTTCTGCTTGGTCAAAGATTCACACTAAGGACAGATCACCTGAGTCTTCACCACCACTTCACGTAGCCCAATCTCAAAGCTCATCAACGACGTTGTATGGAGTTGCTTTGTGAGTATGATATGGAGATAGATCATGTGAAAGGGAAGGAGAATGTCATAGCAGATGCTCTCAGCAGATGGAGAAATGTGGCCATGGCCACCTCAGTGAGCACAGATTTACGGAGTAGGATTTTTCAGCAACTTCCTCTTGATAGCTTCTATATTATAGTTCGATCAGAGATTGAGTCTCAAAGACCCCTCGAGGGGAAGTTTGATGGTTTCTCACTAGAGGTAGATGGCCTTCTCAAGAACAAAGGTTGGATATATGTTCCCAGAGATGGAGGCTTGAGGTATGACATCTTGACAGAGGCTCATCATGCACCCTATTAAGCCCACCCTAGGGTGAAGAAGATTCATGCCACCTTGAGACATTTGTATCATTGGAGAGGACTTCATAGAGATGTGGCCTAGTTTGTGTCATAATGTTTAGAGTGCCAAAAGTAAAGGGCGAGCATCAACATCTAGTTGGCCTTCTCTTTCCTCATGTTATACCGGAGTGGAAATGGGACACCATTTCCATGGACTTCATTGTTGGGCTACCGATGTCGAGGTATCACCACGACGCCATCATGTTCACGGTTGAAAAATTGACAAAAGTGGCTCACTTTTCTCCAGTGAAGACCACTTATACAGCTAGTGAAGTGGCATGGGTATATTTGGATGAGATTGTCAGGTTGCATGGGATTCCACAGAAGTTCATTTGTGACCGCGATCCTTTGTACACTTCCCATTTCTAGACTACCATGTAGCATGCCCTCGGGACGAAGATCAATTTCAGCGCAACATATCACCCTGAGACATATGGGTAGGCGAGCGGGTGAATCATATTTTAGAGGACATGCTCATTATGTATGTGATGGATTAGTAGTCTAGATGGGAGGAGTACTGCACTTGGTGGAGTTTGCCTACAATAATATTTTTCGAGTTCTATAGGTATGGCACCTTTTCGGGCTTTGTATGGCAAAAAGCGTAGGACACCTCTTAGTAGGGATAGGCTAGAGGACAAGGTTTTGCTTGGCCCATCTTTGTTGCGGGACATGGAGCAGCGAGTGATTTTGATAGACAGAATCTGCAGTAGGCACGAGATAGGAGAAGAAGTATGCGAGACTAGCATAGGACTCGATTGTAGTTTTGATGTGCGCATGAAGGTGTTCCTTCATGTCGAGCCACATACACTACTAGAAATAAGATCATTTATCCACATTGTTATCCACAAAAAAATGATTTTGTGGAAAATTTGTGAATTATCAACATCAAATGGATAGATTATATAAACATGATGTAGATTTTGCACAATTTTATAAAATTCACATTTAAATATGTGAAATATCTACATTCTTTAAAATTAATTGTGGAAAAAATAAATTTTATCATGTTTTAATAAATAATTTCCACTATTTCATAAGAGTGAAATTTAAACATGTGAAATATCTACATTGTTGAAATTTTGTTGTGGAAATTTTTTCCTCATAATTTTGAAAAATGTTAGGCCTTTGAAAATAGAATTATGAATAGTCTATACAATCCAAATATAAAATCACATGATTTGATTTTTTCACAAAATATTTTCTTAAAATGGAGTATATATGTAATTTGGACTATTCAAAACACCACTCAACCTTATTTATTGATAATCTACATTATAAAAATATCATGGTTTCAAATTTTGACCTCATTTTTAAAGTTAAAAAAAAGTGATAAAATTATTAAATCTAACATATTAGACATGTAACATCCACTAAATATAAAATATATACATAATGGATAATTTATTGTAGCTATTAACTTTAGTTTTTAATAATATATAATATCAAAACATATTATACTCTAAGTTATATATAATCTATTTTACTAACAAAGAGAAAGAAGTAATTAAGAGACAAATTCCATTATTCACATTGATATCCACAAAAAATGAATTGTGTAATATTTGTGGAATATCTATGATAAAATTATACTTTGGTAAATAATATTGTAGATATTATACAAATTTATTCTCATATTTAATATTAATGGAAAGGTCATAATAACATTATACTTTGATATAAAGGATTGTGGATATTCTACAAACTTTTAGTAGGTAAACCTTAAATTATGAATAATTGACAAAACATAAAACACACACAATTTTTAACACACCTCACTTTAACATTATCATAAATGAAAAAAATAGTTTTAATTTTATTTATATATTTTTAGATACATGACTACTTCACAATTTTATTTTTAGATAATATACAATAAATCTATTTATTATTATTTTTAATTGTTTGATGTATAAAACATAATTATATAATCATTTATACCATTTTCAAAATATATTATAGATAATATATATTATTAAAAAAATTCCTAATTTTAACAAGTAATTATGACTAATATAAATTAATATTTAATCACAATATTTATACTTCTCCAGTCTATATATTAACAAAATTAAATAACATACTACTAATTTAAAAATAACTGCAGATTTTGTGAATACTTTACTTCTACATAAAAGTAATAATTCACTAACTACAACGATAAAAGTTTATATAATTTGAAAAAACAGTATTTCAAATCAGTTTTCATTACTTTTACAATGTTTTCCCTCCGCAATGCAATGCAAATTAATAAAATAATTCCAGATATATCATTTTAAATAAAAATAGAAATGGCCTCCAACTTGTTATTATCCCGGCATTAACTCAAACTTAAACGAATTCTTATAACAAAATTTAAATATTCAATCATCTTCCTTAATTAGCAGTGAATATCTTCATAATTAGAAACTCCGTGATTATGTCTATTTTCATGCACGATTTAATAGTAAATGTAACTAAACCCGATTTAATAGTGAATGTAACTAAACCCAAAAAAGAAGCATACAATCATGTGAATTATACACGGATTGAGTACAAAGTATTTTGAACCGTTGATAACAGAATTAGATTGATGACAGACATGCATTGGTCTCTCCTATCAACTTTAAATTAATACGGAAATTCAGATTAAGTTTATTCTGAGGGGTGATTGGGAGATGATGAGAGGAAAGAATTTTTTCGGGACTTTCTCAACGCTTTAAAGAAAGAAGGAAAAAATTAAGGATTGTATGATGAATTTGAAAGGTATGTTTCTTCTATAGATCTGTGATTGGGTCTATTTATTTTGTAGGATTTTCAAAAAAACATTAATAATTTTGAGGTTTTAACAGTAAAACGAGAATGGTTCAGATCATGAATATGGTATGATTTTTTTAGATTTTATAATTTTTTTGCATACTCTAATTTTAAATATATTCGTATTATTTAAGAAATTTACATGTTTTTGGTTTTGTTGCAGAGCAGTTATTTTGAAGTGGAGGAGCAATGTTACTTTTGGATTACATGAAATAAATTTTTTTTTACTTCCTTTTAGTGTTAGGTTTATAAAATCTTATTTATATCTTATAATAGTATTTAAATTTTAAAAATTAAATATAAAAAATAAGTTAGTTTAAAAATGTATGAAACAATTGCAATCGTGCTCTCTTAAGGTTGATAAATAAATCTAATTGTAAACAGTGAATTATTTAAGTCTTTTATTGACAACATTACCATATTCTAACCATTTCACATACATGACTGGTTAAATAGAACTTTTGTTTATTTGGTTGTCATGAATTGAAATCTCTATTTATATTTTAACATATTTCGCGATTAAAATGTAATTAATTTTTTAAATAAAAAATAAATTGTCCTTCTAAACTTTAGAATTACAATATAGTAGGTGACTATTTTGTAAGATTAATATTTTTCATTGTTATTCTAAAATTAAGGAATATATTTACTTTGTAATTATTTTTTAAAGCACAAACAAAACAAGGCTCCATTGTTTAGTAGTATTCCAATATAAAACACAAAAGTTTCATGTACATTTATAAAATAAAATATAATTCTAATTATATATATATATATATATATATATATAATTTTAGAAAATATTATTCTTGCTATTTTTACGAATAGTACTTTTTATTTTATTAAATATATATCGTTTTAAATGTTATTATAGTATTGAATATTTTAAAAATATTATTATTTATAAAAATTTTAATTAAATTATAATTTATTTTATTATGTGTTTTATCTAAAATCGAAAAACCTTCAAATAATTAAAACATTTTTGCATGTTTTAAAAAGAAAAATGACTCTTTTGCCCAACTATATGAAGTGACACTACTCTTTTAGAAATAACTAGTTTATTGATAAATTAATAGTAATCGCATTGCATGGATTTTTTCAATATTTATATTTTAAGGTTGTATCTTTAGGTCAAGTTATATTTAAAATTTTTATCTCTAATTCGAT
Organism: Taxus wallichiana var. yunnanensis; assembly: GCA_018340775.1. Lineage (NCBI taxonomy): Eukaryota > Viridiplantae > Streptophyta > Pinopsida > Cupressales > Taxaceae > Taxus > Taxus wallichiana. The sequence continues at coordinate 310,979,087 of CM031240.1, forward strand.
TAAAAATATATTTTTAAATGGCATATTTACATGCAATGTGGTTTTATAATTATTATTATATATTTAATTTACTTTCAAGTTATTTAATTTAATATTTTTTCCTATTTTATTTATAAATATTTTTAATTAAATATTAAATTCATGTTATTAATATTATAAATTTTAATAAAATAATTAAAATAATATTATATTATTTTATAAAATTTATTATGATAGTTAAAATAAATATTTTATTTAAATGAATATTAATAAGAAAATTGTGAAACAAAAAAATAATATCTAAGATTTATAATAAAAAAATTAAAATCGAAAAATAATATTATTTTTTTATTATAATTTCATAAAATAAAATTGTGAAAATAGTTACAATTTAAAAATTGAGAATTTATCTAAAATTAAGCTCTAATTATTGTGACACATGCCATAATTTTATAATTGTGGATCGACAACAATGTGTAATTTGTAAATATATACACAAAAATTTTAATTGTAGGTATGTAACAATATTAAAATTATGACAAATTCCACAATTATATTATTGTGAATTTTTTACACTTATTTTTATTGTAGATATTTTCACAAATTTTGTCACGTTTTATGTTTCCACAAAATTATTGTAGGTGGAGTCCACAAATTTGGATTCACAATTTGAACTAAAATATCCACAATGAAAATGTGAAAAAATTGTGGATACTATACCCTATATCTTGTAGTGATAAGAGACCTATGCGTTATGGAAAAGGTTCTAAGTTAGCTCCTAGATTCGTGGGTCCTTTTGAGATTTTGGAGCGTATCGGCCCTTTGGCCTACCATCTAGCATTACCACCTAGATTGTCTCACATACATGATGTGTTTCATGTTTGGTTCTTAGGAGATATACTTGAGATCCTTCTCATGTGTTAGATTGGACAAAATTGGAGGTGCGGGATCGGGCTAGGTGATGGTGGAGCCCATTCGCATCCTAGATCACGGGACCCCAGGCCTTCGAGGAAGAGAGGTTGATTGATTAGGTCCGGGTGCCGTGGGACAGATATGATGAGGCTGTAGCTACATGGGAGGATGCTACTTTTCTACGAGTTCATTTTCCACATTTTTTCTAGTGAATTCCAAGGAGGAAATCGATTCTAAAGGGAGGGGGATGTAGTGCCCACTTCCCTTTAACACCTTTTCGATACTAATCATGACACTTTGTTGATTGTATTATGGACATGATTATGTACTTTATTATAGTATGATGTTAGATGTTAGATTAGGGGTTATTGTTGACTTGATTCATTTATAATGCATGATGATTATTAGAGATATTTTATATGTTGACGATGATATATTGTTTGACATGTTTATATTATGGATGTTGTTTGAACTTGTGATATTTGTATATTGTGAGTAGACCTAGAAATGGAAATCATTGGATGATGATATAGTGGTTAATAAAACTATAAATGATATTGTTAGATTGCTTAGATGTTGTTCGATTCATATACCTAAATGATTTTGGGAATTATATTTATATTATTTTGGATGTTCTGATATGGCCACGAGGCCGAAGGAGGTATTTGTGTTTTGCAGGTTAAAATATCACAACAAACATCGGGGGATTGGAGACCAACCACATTGGAATTTTAGATGAATTCAACAAGGTCACCATAGTAACTAGTATTTGTTCGTGTGTATTTGTGTGTGTTTGTGCGTGTTTGGTCACCTTTATTTGTGACCAAGAGGTTTTATGTATTTCTTTTATTTTGGTCCCTTTGTTTATGTTTGCATATATTTATTTGGTGGTGCTTTTACCCCTTTCATTAATTACTAAATGGTGTGTAAATATTGTGAGTAATCATATTGTTAAAATAAATAAATCAAATATGTCTTAAGAAGGTAATTAATGAGAGTTGTTGGCCATGATTTAAAGTGTTATAAGTGATGTGTAAGTAATGTGTAAGTGATGTGTAAGAGATATGTAAGTGATGTGTGAATTGACTTTTGAGTGTGAAACACTCCACTTTCTTAGAAATTGAATATGTCATTGGAAGCTGATTTTGGAGGCTTGTAGGACAAGTTAAACTTGTCCTATACATCTTAAATTTAATTACCAACCATACCTATGGTTGGGGAGTTGAGATTAGAATTTTATAATGTCTTTTGAGAAGGCGGACTATAGGTTTTAATTGCACTTTTCTTAGATGATTTAATTTCAATCCTTTGGGGTGTGGGTTAGATTTGAGTGTGTAAGTGAAGTGTCATATTATTCACCCACCTACTTATTAAGCATTGGAGAATGAAGTTGAATTTTGTGGTTGGGGTTTAGGATGTGTGATGTGGCATCCTACATGGGTCCACCTCATCCTCTTCTCTTCCCTCTTCTATAAAATTTGAATTCCTTGTCTTGTTTTGGGGGTTGCTTTATTTTGGAGACTTCATTCTTAGGTGTATTCCTTGCTATTTCGGGAACTCTTGCTTTGAAGAAGTTTTTGAAAAATTGTTGTATGTTTATGCTTGGTTGTTTTGGATTTCTTGCATTGGGAAAAAGCTTGTTGTTTTGGAACTTGAACAGCTCCATCATGGAGAGGTTGGAGCTTGACTCTTGAAATGCTCTTCTTGTATAAATGTAAATGTTAATGTATGAATGTTTTGGCTTATAGGTGGGTTGTTGGGTGGATGGCCTAGGAATGGTGTAGGAGAATACCATGGGGTTATTTTGTGGGAGACACAAGTGTGTTTTAGGGAGGTATAAGGGTGGAGGAGTTGGGATTTGGGTTCCACCTTACAAAGAAATAGCTTGCATTTCTTTACTCATTATGGGGTGCCATAAGAGGTTAAGGAGGTATAAGGAAATGTGAGGAATAAGGGGTACTTGTGGAAGGCATAAGGGCATGCCGAGGATTTAAAATTTTTATATATATATATATATATATATATATATATATATATATATATATATATATATATATATATATATATATATATATATATATATATATATATATATATATATATATTGGTGGTTTGTTCTCGGTGGTGATACCCATTTCCCTTAAGGAGGCATAAGTAGCATCCCCGTAATTTCTTGCTCCTTTGGTTTGCTTGATGAAGCATTGGTAATGTTTCTCATATTTTAATGTAGTTGTAGACTACATTATGTTTTGGACTATGTTTTTATAGTGAAAGTGTTGCTTGTGTGTTTCTTGGAAGCTTTGTTGTTGCCATGAGTTAGATCACATATTTTATTTCATTGTGGTTGGGGCTCGGGGCCAATGAACAAGGATGGATTCTCCTCTTCATTGGATGTCTTGGTTGGGTGGAGAGCATTGTTTTTTCCCTATTCTTGTTGTGATCAAATTAGAAAAATGAGAAATCTGCATGTTGTTGTTCTAGAGCTGAGATAAAGATAGATTGACAATCCCTTGTGTAATGAAATGTTATTATAGCCCCTTCCCACTTTGAAATGGATGATCTGTATATTAATTGTAATGGAGATGATACTTTATATTGACAATTAAAGTGGAAATTTGAAATGTAAAAGAGTTATACTCTGTATTCTATTTTGGAAAGAATGTGAAAGAATGATACATATTTTGTATGTTCTAATTTGAAATCAAATGGAAAGGAGGTTGTAAGAGTTTCATTTGAATTAATGGAAGTGTTTGCCTTGTTCATGTGATATTCTTTCCATTGGAAATCTATGTTTAACATGCACTATGAAATCCCTATTTAGAAAGTGGAAAAGTGAAACACGTGAGGAGAAAATGTATTATTCTGCCTTGTTTATAATATATGATTTTGGAAAGAATAGAAACTGCATTCTTGTTTTAATATTTTATTGAAAGAAAGAAAACTATTTATGACTAGCATGAAATGAATTTAATGTTTTATTTCATGGCAAAAGAGATAGTTAATTCTTGTTCTATAAATGTATACACTTCTTTCAATTCACTGTATACTTTGTAAAATTCCTTTATAAAATGTTAAAATAACCATGAAAATAGATAAGAGGTAAATGAAATAATAAATTGGACTTAATGAGGCCAAAACAATCCCAAACCAAGATAAAAACACTTAAGGAATTTCTTAGAAAACTTAGCAAAATCGGGCTCAAACCGTGTTATAATCGTTTTGCTGCCAAGAAATGTAAATGTTCAAACTACAAATCAATCAGGAAAATTAAATCTTGAAAACTTTTTAAATCCACCTAAGAACAATTCTCCATGTCCATTTGACATGTTGAGAGAGGAAGAAGATCAAATTGAACAATTCTCACAAGTTAAAATTTACCAGTTTGTATTGTAAAATCCTGTAGATCATTTTCTTGAAATTGACCCCTTAAACTTTACTAAAAATAAAAAATTAATGATTCCTAAGTAAAGAGGATGTTGAGAGATTTCCAGAAAGTCCTTGTTTTCCCAAAACTAAGATCTCTATCAAAATTTATGGTCTTCTAAATTTTTCTTCACCGACGTAAAAAAAAAAAAGAGTTTGGGAAAATTTCCTTTCGGAGTCCCGTGGGCCCAAATTTTCCCTTAAAATTTCGGAGAATTTTTGGGAAAATTTTCCAAATTTTCTCCTCCACCCTGCAGCCAATCAAAGGCTGCCACGTGGCACCACGAGGTGTCAGTGGAGGGGCATATCCATTTTTTAACTTAACACTTCCGAAAAATATTTGAATTTTTTTTATAAATTTTCCCTGTCACCTCGCCACTGTAACCAATTAGGTGATGCCACGTGGTGTCACGAGGCATCGATGGAGGAGATTTTCCCTTTTTACCTTTATGCGTTTTAGAAAATTTTGGTAAATTTTTTTGAATTTTCCCCCCCGCATGATCAATCGGGAGCTGTCATGTGGCATCATGAGGTGCCAGTGGAGGCGTAAGTAAATGTTACCCTTGTTTCCCTTCGGGGCGTTAGACAAATTTTCTCCCGCCACCCCTCTTTTCCGTGTTGACTTAGGAGATGACATGTGTCCTCTTGCGAACTCACGGGAGTGCGAGGTCAAAGTGGGCTTTCGCCCCGTAGGAAATTTTCCAAAATGTTCTTGCCATCCCACTTTTCCCCGCGTGGCTTAGGAGGTGCCACGTGTCCCTCGTAAACTCACGGGAGTGCGGGTGTAAAGTTGGCTTTTCAAAAGTCTCCCACGGCCCCGTCGATCCACCTACTCCTTCGGGAAATTTTTCTCCCCACGACCTCTGCAGACCTACCCTTGGGGCAAATTTTGACCCCGGGCCTGCAAGCCCACTCTTGGGGAAAAATTTCACCCCAACACCCGCCGGCCCATAACTCGAAAAATAAGAGGAGTCAGGAGGACTTATTTATATCAATGGTAAGGTGAGGAAATTTCAATCCAATGGGATTGGTTTAGAGAATTTTTGAATCCATTAAGTTTGAGAAAAATCAAGTTGAATCTTTAAGTCTTGTTAGAGAATGGGTATGGTGAGGAATAACCCTCTGAACCTAATTGAACTTTCTAACCCTAATTTTTGGGACCTTGTGACCTCTAATAATTGTTATAAGAGAAAAACATATTCTAGTGGATTAGAATTGTTTTGGAACCTGTTAGTGATAATTGTAGTCTTAAAACCGGTTGTAGATTCTTTTAAATAAAAAAAAATGTTCCATAATTTTTTCCTAACTAATCCTAGGTTGTTCTTGGGTCTCAAGTGGGTTGTTTTAGCAGACGTTACACAAGTGTATATTAAATTCAATCTTAAATGTCTTAGTTTACATTTGGATGGTTGGTGCTTGTTTTTAATAAGAATGCTTAAAATCCTAATAATTTTAATGTGATGGTTTTTATTATTCTTTAGTAAATATATTACCCACACACACACACGTATATGTATGTATATATTTGTGTGTTTGAATGTGTGTGTGTGTGTATTTGTTCACATAAATTCCTTAAATTCTTAATAATCTGTGGGAATGGAACATAAAATCATAAGAATTATGTGCACCTAATTTGTGCTATCTCGGATTTAAACAAAAACACAATCCTAATAATCTTAATAAAATATTTGTCATTGAACACTTTCATAAATACATTCCTCATTGTATACTTTATTTTTAAAAATATATATTCAATTTATTCTTTTCCTAGGCAGCTTCCTTCGAGGGAGATTAATTTTTACTAATAAAGTTAGTTTGGAAAAAGAAATTGTAAAATTGAATAATAAGAATGTTATAATGAACACATACTAAGAAATAGGTTATGACCAAATGCATAATGCGAATGGCATATTCGACAATGCAGATCGTTCTAATTGCAACGCCGCGGGAGATGCATATTCCAAATTTTTGCGTGTAAAGAATGCGGCGAGTTTAATGCGAGTTTGGAGTTCTGCTCGTATGTTGTAAACTAAAATAAAATACACATTTCACACGTTTGTTACAAAGATGACAACAAAATATATGTGTTTTGCCACGAGGGAATTCCGAGAATTTGGCTGGGGTCATATGAATCCCCTCGACAGGCTGCTCGTGCTTATGACTGTGCAGTGTTTTGCCTCAGAGGTCACAAAGCCAAGTTCAATTTTCCCGACTTTCTGCCACAAATTCCATCGGCGTCTTCGTTATCTCCCGCACAAATAAAAGCTGTTGCGGCAAGGTTTGCCAGAGAAGAAATACCGGTGAAGAAGGAAATCGCAGAGGAGCAGCTGCTCCAAATTGCAGAGGAGCAACTGGACTTGGATTCACTTCTACAAGATTTACACGACTTCCCTTCACTAAACTTTGAAGATGTTTATTTTCTTTTTTCAGTGGAAAACTGAGGATGAACTTGAAGACCCGCTGGATTTTTAATGCAGACTATATTAAAATTCAATTTAATTTGGAAATCACACAAAAAATTACCGACCATCTAGATGTGATCTATTTCATAGAAATTTTTTATAACTAAGTGTTGCGTAGAAGCTTATTGCTCTTCAATTATTAAAGGCACTTCTGGAATTTCTACAACTGCGTTAAATTTGACGTCCTTTTTGACGGTTTCAACAGGGTTTTTAACGTTTTAATTTTTTTGGGATGTTTTTAACAATTTTGTTAAATCAAACTCAAAGTCACATCGAGGAAATTGATTTTTATGAGCATTCAATCAGATTCAGTCGAATGAAATTCAAAAACGAGAAACGTCATACCCTAAATAAACCCTACGCCGTTTTTCCATGTAATCGGACAAAAAACACAACTGCAAATGAGCTTTATTGTTTTATAACTTACGAAGAGCCAATTGTTTGTTTAATACCATGGAAGGGTTTTATGGTTCTGAACGGCTTCAACATGATGATCGATGGCACTCCAAATCGAAGCACGGTCTTGGTTTAAATCCATCGGTTCAGAATATTGATTTTACGAGAATTTGTGAATTATTACGGAAGCCCTAAATTTTTGTGAATAAAAATGTGCTCCCCAAAAAAATGTCTTAAACATTGTTGCAGCATATCCATAAAATGTGGTCAATTCCTTTGGTGCAAAAAAAATCTTATCTTATTATTATTTGATTGTGTTTAGGCATAACACATGGGGCCCATAGTATGTTGGAAATCATTGAAGCCTGGAAATAAGAAACCAAATTCCATAATGATAAAATTCTTCAATAATATATCAACTTACTTTATATGTTACTTAAATGTGACTTTTATTCTTAAACTGAAAATTAAAATAATAAATAATAAAAATATAGTACAATATTGAAAGTAACACGACCCTTTAATTATATTGTATCAAAATATGTTACAATATCTTAAATTGCAGGTATGATGTCAATGATAGAAGCAATCAATCAAAATTTTCATATACCAAATTTATGGAGGTCAAATTTAACTTGTAAATTAAGTGATATACTTTTTATGAATTCATTTTGATTTAAGGGGGTTTAATAGGAATATCTTATTTGCTATAAATCACACAACAATTATGACAAATGTATAGTGTAGAGTTGGTCTAGACAACAAGGTAAACAAGATCCTAAAAAAAGGAACGTGTAGAGAATCTTCGTTAGAATTGTGACAACACAAGAAAAAATTGATTTTTCGATCATGTTGTTAATTTCGGCATTACAAAAATTCCGCTAGATTTTCAAATTTCTACACAAATATCTAATAACCACTCACTTTCAAAACCCTAATAATACAATAACACCTAATAAAAACATAGAAAAAATGAGGAATGTCGGTTCAAGTGTGTGCATTATCACTCCATTATGATCAAGCCTGGATATGATGTACAATATTTGAAACCAACATACCAAATATTATTTAATGTTAAACAAGTATTCCAATGTGAATGCAAATGCCCAACCCTCATCACTTTTAATATTATAATGAATTATTTCAATGCAAAATATTATAAATGTTAAATGCTCTTCAAATTTTTCTTTAATGTTTAAATGTGTGCTCTAAATTCTTGTAATCTATTTTGGCACGAGAATGCTCTTCTATTTTTCACTTCCTTCATGTTCTAAATGCATTAATGCACCCATAAAATTATAGATTTCTTGAATTCAAATCACGACCCTATTGGCATATAATTAATTGACATATCATAGATGAATAAAATGGACAAAAATCTAGACAATATGACATGGATGCACCTATAAAAACCATAGAAAACATGGCCCAATAATTGTACAAAAATGGCTATCAAGACCCCATAACTATACAAATATAATTATAGGGGACCTATAATTATCGTTACAAATGGTTATCGAAAAACTATAATACATAGATAAGGAAGGATTAGAGAGAGAGAGAGAGAGAGAGGGGGGAGAAGGAGGAGGAGGAGGATTATGCACAAAGGAAAGACCAAAAAATAAGGAAGTGCACCAATATGAGCCCAATCTAGACCATAATAAAAAAAATCACGTATACAAGGTAGAATATAATAAACGTTTACAACTAAAAAATATCCCCTTAGTGAAATTAGGTGTCTACATGATACTTCACTTTGATGTGTGTGCACATACATATTAAAATGAAATAGACTTCAATATAGAGAAATATATAACATGACACCTATATTTGGTGGAAACTTGAAATACTACACAAAAGTCAATGCTAGAATAATAATAGTGCTCTATATTAATATAAAAAGAAAGGCATACCACCTTATTCCTCCCAAGATAGTTATAAATATATGATCACATGTGTCATGGGATCTAGATATATGTGTCTCTTAAACATGTGAAGAACATGCATGTTGATAAGTGTCTACAAATGTACGGAGGTTTTCATGTATACATGTTTAGTTCAGATGTCATGATATAAGATTTGCAATTGTATATATGTATGAATTTGTAACAAATTTAAATGTACACATATGGTAACAAATCAATGTAATGTTTCATCTATATTCCTACACTATCACTATCAATCCCACCCTTATCGATTTATGAGTGGGACAAAAAGGTTTGTTCAACAAAAGAAAAACCAAACAACTGATGTAGATAAGTAGTTTCAAAATATGATTCTTCAATACATCATACACAAGATTTTCATCATGAAAAAAATAAAATGAACAAACTAATCATAATTTAGTTAATTTACATATTTTTATGTCTAACAACTAGATGTGCGCCTCACTAAAGGTAGATATCTCAAAATATCTCAATTGGTTATATATGATAGAATTATGTTGTTTCATAGATTTTCTTAGATGGCATTAAACTTATGTTTGGTATTCTTATGTCCAATTTGTTAAAGCATTTTAATATGAGCATATGCGTAGCAACCCGAGACAAGAAGAAATTTTCTAATATTTTTGAGAACTGCCGGTGGATGAATATAATTTATGTGTTATCATAAACTAGGTCTTTGACTATGTATTTTACCTAATAGGGATCCAAGAGTGGATGATGTTGTGTTATAATGTAAGAAACGCTAAAAAGGTGAATAGGCTTGTTATGAAATGTATAATGTATACATGGTTTCAATATGTTTGATGGGTAGAGGGGGATTAAGCCTTAGGCAAACTAGGTATTTATGGGCATTAACCATCGGGGTATAAGACTAGAATCTAAAAATTTTCTTTTGTGTTCATTTTAGAACTTAACTTTAAAATAATTTATCTAAAGAATTAATATTGATCAACCCATTTATAGATATTATTGTATAGTAACATAAATTTCACGCATACACATAAAAAAATTTTGAAATATTTTTGCAAGTAAAAAAATATCATATATTTATAAGCACATATGATTTTTTTGGTATTGTTACCCATTCTTTGATGTAGCCCCAAATTATGTAGGTGTGTAATTTGTTCTACAAAAAGGTTAATGTATTTTTATAATGATTAGTTGGTGTATTAGGTAGAGGTGATTATAATTAAAGGAAAAGGTATTTAATTTTCTATTCTTAATTTTTGGGGAAAATTTATATTATTTTGCTATGGAGGAATGAGTATGCCTAGTCCAAAACGACTCTTCACAAACTCATGAGGAGCTACATACAAATAAAACATTTGTTTCTTTGCAGCAAAATGGTCCTTTATTTCATGATAGAGTTCATGTCACCTACTTGATAATGCTAAATTAGACATGTAAGAATCATTGTATAAAATATTGTATTTTTTTGCATTCGAGCATCTCCTACGATTATTTTTTTCCAGAACAATATATTTTTCATCCTTTCGTGATAACTTATTAATATATTATTATTATTATTATTTTATTATGACCATGATGTAAATTTAAAATACAAAAATATAGACATATTTTATTTATTTACTTTATGGAAAAAATATTAAATAAATTTTTGAGGAGGGCACCCACTCAAACTATTGCCTAGGATGTTGTTGACCTTTAATTTTTAAGTTGATATGTACTAATCTTGTCTTATCCAATGTACTTGAACCATGGATCTATTCTATCTAAGAGAATGAAAATGCAAGGGTAAATAGTGGGTTTATTTAATAGAGGTCATCAATTTATAATTGCATTTGTAAATGTATAATAATGTTTGCAAATGATTCTACATCCAATTGATACGATAACTACAAGGATATTTTGTGATTCTATAAAGTTCATGGCATTACAATTCATTGGACCAATGGCATTACATATTACATATATTCTTAATTACTGATTAATGACAAGGATAATTACTTAAATTTACTCTTCTTCAAGAAAAGGGCATACTTTAATTGCATTTTTCTAGATTTATTGCCACTTGATTTTTATTATGAGAATTTGATGGTTGTATGTTTGTTCCTATGTCCTAGAGGATGATAGTGCTTTTTTTTGTTAAAGCACTTTAACTTAGAATAATATAGTAGTAACCAATAATTGTAGTAAATAACAACAAAGATATTCATGAAATTATCGTAACTTCAAATTTAGTTTTCACCTTGAATGTAGGTGAATAATATTAACTTTAATTAAAATAGCTTGTGGTTATTTATCATCATAAATTTTAGCTATCTCTCAATTTTCTTAGTTAGACTACATTAGATTACTTATACAAACTTTATTTCTTGCATTAATCCATTTATAAAATATGCAAATGTACGAAGTCTTGGTGTTATTCATGTTTAGTTCAAATAAAATAGTCTACAAAATGCTACCACTCATGATATAAGATTTTCAAATGTATATGTATGAATTTGTAACAAATTTGAAATGTAGAGATAGAACCTTTAAATGTAATGCTTCATCTATATTCCTACACTTACAAAATCAATCACACCCTTATCAACATCAACTACAAAAGTAAGAACTATCCCTCTAAATAAAATAGCATATATCGTTCATATCACATTGCATTGTACACATGTGATTGCTAGTTGTAATTTAAATTAAACTTATTTGATTGGAGTGTTGTTATGGGTATAAAATAAACTAATATTTTGTAAGTTGGAATAAAATTATGTATTGTTATGTTCAAAGGAATTCGCAATGATTTTGATATAATGCTTTGAGTTATTCTTTTTATTTTTCACATTGAATAAATATCCATTTGACCATTATTTATATAAGTTTTAATTTGTTAGAGAAATTAAATAAAAAAATAGTAATATCTTGGTCATATGGTAATCTTTGAAAGATATTTTTGCAATATTTACACCGTGGTGGTCGGACTAAATTGGTACCATTTACCACATTTATGAGTGGGACACTTTATAAAAATGTAATGACATTAATAAATCAATGTAATACATGAAAAATCTAATATAAAAATCTTGAAATTGAAATTTGTGGGAATATTTAAAATAGATAAATTTATTATATTATAGTTACTTTTCATTTTAATTTCTTGATATACTTGTGCTATTCTAGCATAGATATCTCAAATATAATTTTCAAAAATATATCCAGACATATGCAATATCCAAACGCTTATATTGGATTTGTCATATAGATAGCTTAACGCCTCAAGATTGATTTCTATCAACATATTTTATATAGTTGTGTTTAAGATATTTTTGCTAATGATGTATATATTGATAAATATAATATTACACTCTTCCCTAACCAAAAATAACCCAAAGATGATGTTTGCAAGCATTTAAAAAATAAACATAGTCAAATATTTTCTTGTTTTATAAATATTTAATATTGAGGATTAATTAATGTTATGATATTAATGTATTTATATGCTTATTAATTATGGGTAGACATGATGAATTGATTCACGTGGTATTAGTGTATTTATGTGTTTATATTAATTATTGGTATAAGACTAGTTAATTTCTACAATATTAACTTATATGTGTGTTTATATTATAACATTTTGACTTGAATATTTATAATAAATATATATATATATATATATATGTGATGTGAAAAATCCAACATAAAATAAAATGAAAATATAGATTGATGTGAAGATCCAATCCATAACAAGTTGACCATAAAATACCAAATTTTTCCTTGTTTAAATTGCATTGTCATAAAATTATATCAAGTTTAACTCTTTTTAAAAATATAAAAAAAATGTGTATCTATATTATACGAATAATAATATATCTGAATTGTATTTGAGGATTTCTCATATATATAAAATGATGTTAATCTAGAAATTGCATATGAGTTACAAGGTATGCCAAAAGGGATTACAATGTTTAGTTATAAGATGTAATTGGAAAATATCGATAATTAAATGTAATTAATATTTTCATGGATGAAATATAAACAGATTGAACTTACATGTAAATGAGTTGTGTCAGGGATAATATTAAAAGTTTGAGAATGCAAACCATACAAATAAAACATAGAATATTTAGCAATAATCAACAAAAAAATTACATCTCAGCTTTCATGCTAATTAATCATGAAGAGAGATCCAAACATTTGATTATAGATGGACTTCAAGCACTCTAAAAGTGAAACAATTTCCCAAGAACTTTAGGATATCTTCTTCTACTATTACTAACAGGAAAAGTTGAAATCTAATACCTCATTTCTTTTCATATGATTGTGCCCTAAAAACGTTGCAGGTATTTAATCCTCGTTGGTGCTACATCTCAAACCCTTTCTTGTAGCTAAAGGTGAAATCCCAAAGCTCAACACATCACTTTCCATAGAGATCATTTCACCAAATACCCCACTTCCTTTAAGATATCATGAAATAAACTTGTTATGCCTTATTGTTTTCCCATGCTCTTAAAACTCCTCTCAAATGCATAAAATTTTATGTTTTTCAAAGTCTTGAATGCATAAAAAAATTACATATCTAACAAAAATAATTATATGCTTTCAAATATCTTCCAATTTATTGTTGAAAAACTATTGTAAATTCAATTAGTTTGTAAAATATACAACTTCAAGGGAATCCATCTTCCACCAACACCAGGTGATACATCAAGTAAGGAATCTATTGAACGGATAAAAGAAAATTTATAAAAACTTGGCATAGAGCTAGAAGCCAGCGTGAATATCACAACTAAATGATGATTATAGAAAAAAAGGGAATAAAAAATTATGATTAATTATTTTAAGTTGGCTGATTAGGCTTGTGAGACTGACCAAAACCATAATAGGGACAAAACATAATCCTAACACACACTAATTAGTCACACATTGTGACAACCCAAGTTTGACTTCATAGAATCTTTGTAGAATCCATATATTACAACTATAATGTTATTTTGGTTGACATTATTTCTAATAGTGCTTCAATGCTAAATCTCCACCAATTTGTAATATAAATGATATGTTTCGATCATATTTAACGGCCACATTGTAATGCAGTTAGAAAGTTCTTGTGCTTGTAAATAATCCGTTACGTGTTTTAATAATGATGCAAATTGTATGTGAATGTCTTTTAATACACACAATGATGGTCACAAAAAAATTGTTTACCACAAAAAAATTCTAAGTCATCATGTAATTAATTTAGTAAATGTAAAAAACTTCTTGAAAAAAAAATTAAGAATGTCATATATATGTTTTGTATATGTGCCTAATGGCAAAAAGGTGTATCTAACCGTGAGAATAGCCACAACACAAAATTTTAAGAGGGGTATGGCATTTAGATATTATTAGACATCTTTTATTGACTATCATTGATATCTAATCAAGCATGTGGGAAACTTGATCTTTATAAATTCTGGTGTAACCTCTATCCCATGGAAAAGAAAAACTTCTAGGGTATACTCGAAGTTAAAGAAGTATAACCTAAAAAATACTAATAAATTCTTAGAATGGAAATATATAGATGATAAAGAAAAATATTTTTGGTCATGCTCGTTCAAATTAAGAGCTACATTTTGTAGATTAATAAAAATCATCTAAAGAAATCTGGGAACATCTAAATAGATTATTTGGGGCTAAAATAGTTAATGAAAAATTCTTATTGAAACTCTAATTTCTCAAACTCAAGATGAGTAAAGGGGTTATTATGTCTAGTCACATTAATGACTAGAGATTTCTCATGAGACAACTTGTACAAGTCAAAGCTCTAGTTGATGATGAGGATGCAAAAGCCAAATTATTATACATTTTTCTTTCTAAATATATAATGTATTGTTGTGTTTACTCTTGTTTAAATGCCTTCCCATTCATTAGATATCTTGAATATGTTTTTCAAATATAAATTGATAGATATCAATCTCCATGTGCTTATATTGCATTTGTCATATAGGATAGATTAGCGCATCTAGATTTCTTTCTATCAACATATTGTAGATAGTTGTATTTAAGATATTTATGCTAGTGATGTATACATTGATAAATATAATATTACCCTCTTCCCTAACCAAAAATAACCCGAAGGTGTTGTTTTGCAAGCATTTAAAAAAATAAAGATAGTCAAATATTTCGTTGGTTTTATAAATATTTAATATTGAAGATTAATTAATTATTATGATATTAATGTATTTATATGCTTATTAATTATGGGTACATGATGAACCGATTCATGTGGTATTAGTGTATTTATGTGTTTATAGTTTTTATTTATTTGTAAAAGTTTTTTTCAAAGGGACTGTACCCGGGATACAAGGAGGCTCAAAAGCCGGATGTAGTGAGAAAGATTACAGCAAAGACAAAGGTCTAGAAGCCAAAATAAAACATGAAGCACAAAAGCAATGGACCAATTGCGCAATGATAGGTGTAACGACCCAAAAATCCACACATGAACAACACAGTGAAATACAGGATAACTTTTTTTTTTTTTTGACTTGCTTGACACATAACATGACGCAACATGTCGTCACCAAGGATACAACTAACACTGTGAACAACTTGATACAAGGATGGCCATAAAGGCAGCACGGAAATGTTCACACCTATCAAGGACAATTTACTCTTCTTTTGTGAAAGGACATGGCAAAAGACCAACCACATTACATAGTTATAGCTGAAGACATCCCCGTGAAAATCTTCTTAAGATTACTTGATTTACTAGAGCCATCTTACAATTCTTAGCTTACGTTCTGGAAGGTTCAAGATTTGTTTCATACCATTCTTCTTTTAGGATTAAGTTTCTTTTCTTTTGTATAACTTGAGGACTATCCTAGGATCACCTATAATATGAACATTCATTGATTAATTTGTTTACAAAACCAGGTGGTATACAATTCCACAAGGCTATCTATCTAAACCCCCTCTACTGAAACTCGTTTCATACCCACATTGCATAAGGAGGAAAGCATAGAATCAAAAGGAGAGGAGTATCGTTAAGGTTCAGAACCCTAATCATCTTTGATCAAAGAATTAAAATTTTATCATAGCTTAGACAAGGACTACAAGGTACCATGGTAATGGTTAGAGAGAGAAGATAAATTTATTTTATTATGATCTATTTAGTTATTAACCGGTCTTTTAATGAGTCTTAAGAGTTCAATTGAATTTTGGTAAAAGCTTCATTTAGAAATCATCTTGATTAAGTTCGTCGAGGGATACACAGGGGTTCCCAACATGGAAGCCTTATACTTAATGTGTTTTTATTCAAACTCCTGTACTAGATAAGATCTACCGATATCCCCAAAAGCCAACAGTGATATTACTTTTAAAATTAATTAATGTTTCCCAACAAGAGGACAATGTTTAATCCATAGCTTAAGGTTAGCAATGGTAGGTATATATATATATATATTTTTACATCGTTAGATAAACACTTTCTTTCCAATTAAAGACTCTTAATTTTGTCAACCAAATACAACTTCATTATTATCTTCTTTATTTATTCATCTATGTATTCCTCTTCTTTTATCTTTGATTATCTTTTAGAAAAAGGGGTTTCAACCCACCAAAATATGCCTAGAATAACATTGATACTAGTACCATGGAGGTTACTAAACCAATAAGCATTATGACTGAAAGAAGAAATTATCGTTATTTAACAAGAACGCAAACCACGGTTATAACATTTCCATTCAACATGGCACATGAACCAAAGGAGTCAAGAGATTGGATTTCACTTGGGTCAAGAACAAGAAGGTAACAAAATAAGCCAAGCCATGCTACAAAATTTCCATGACTGTAAATGATATCACCAAAAGAATACTCATAACAAGGTCAAGATTGAATATTATTTCTCACAAAGGTAATTTACCAGTTAACCTATAGAAGGACAAGACAACATCATCACGAAATTTCAGAACAACCCAAGGCAAGAGGTTTTCTAAACTCCTTTGCAAGCACTATTACAAAATTTACCTCACATTGGACATTTTTACAAGGAACTTCATAAATTGCACTGATGAAACCTTTACAACTCTTTCCTTTAATCTACTCGCATAATCCATCTGCACAAATACTAGCTGGAATCAGTTCACGAGAACTGAGCATGTTAAGGCTACTCATTGCAACAGTAAGCTAACATTTAACAATATCAAGAAAGGAAAGTTCTAATTCAAAAATGGATTAAAACACAACCTGACAACTTCCAAAATTATTCGCATGAGAAAGAAATCTAAACCATCCAAAGCAAGGAGAAAGTCGAGAATACCAAGTAAGAACAAAATCACATAAATCAAGGCAAGACCTTATGGGTTAGGAACAAGAAGGTCAAGAGTGTTGATATCTCCTTCATGTAATCCTATGGATTACGTGATTGGAATCCAAAACTTACTCCATCCAACTAAAGGGGTCCAAGAGAAGACAAAACGTACTAATTATGATCGTAGGCGCGAAGCAAAACGACGTTATCCAATTCTCCCAGGGAGAAGCTTCATAGTAATATGGGTTCGACGCCCTTAAAAGAAAACAACTATAGTTTCAGTTTTAACCAAGGAGTTTTACCACTACCTTCTTATAGGATTTCTTAAACGTAGGACTAGCTAACAATACAAACCCACTCTTCCAAAAGCGTACAAGGGAGATACAAAAAGGGCCATTATTCTACCAACAAACCTTATCCTAAACGTCAACTTCTCTACATAATATAAGGGGAGGCTAAACCCAACAGTCGTTAATAATTTTTATATATTTCCGACAATGCCAATAAGTACTTTAAAATAAAAATAAAAATTGATTTCCTTAACAAAGCCACGAAAAGGGACTTTTAGTAACCAAGTTCGAAGAATAAGATATTCGAGTTCGAAAACAAAGGGATTCGATACACGGTGGGTAATACACCAACGATGCCCCAGAATCAAAAGACCTTACCACGAGTACAAGCACAAAATAAGAACCAACGCACATATCCATCAGGAAGGTTACGCAGTGCAGTCAGGCCTAGAAGTTCTATGAACTCCTTGCCAAAGGTATAGAAGATGGAAATTTTACCCGATCCATGTGGGCTTATCGAGGAAAAGTCTAGCAAATATCCAAAGCAGATAAATATAACAGCCACCTATGATATTATCACCGAAATCATTTGTCATTTAACAGAAACGAGTTCATGAGTCCAATACCATGGATTCACCTACAACTTTTGTTTGATCTGTTGTCTACTCAAGATTCCCTCCCTAACAAGAGAAAATTTGAAAATTTTGAGTCTAAGTGCTTTTCTCCGAGGTACCTAAGTCATAAAATTGAAGAAATCCAAGTATTGGGCCTTTCTCGCATGTCTTTCGGGCACTGTCGGACATTTTTGTCCCGATGTCCCAAGTTCCAAAGTGCAAGTTGTTCCCGATCGGCCGAAATTGTCCTATCTTCGGCCCGTCGGAAGTTTTTGTTCCAAGTGTCCCGAAACTTTTGTGCAAATCATTTCATTTTCGGCCGTAACCGCCTTGAACCGCGTACTTCGCGCCTTTTTGTCCCAAATATCCCAAAGTCAAAATTACGGGCTTTCTCTTTTTCGGCCGAAGCTTCCTAGTGAGTACTTCAAAATTCTTTGTCCTAAATGAAAAATGCGCCCCGCTTCATTTTCGGCCGAACCGGTCAAACCGCGTACTCCGGAACTTTCTGTCCCAAAAGTCCCAAGTCCAAACGGGCCCGTTGTTCCAATTTTGGTCGAAATGCCCAAACCGCGTACCTCGCGCATTTTCGCCCAATTGTTCCAAAAGGTTTTTGTGCATTTTCTCTTCATTTACCCGAGCCGCGTGTTTGGCGCATTCGCGTCTCACTGGTCCCAAGCGTGCCTAGTGTCATCCATACTTAGACGCTTTTCAAATTGGTGGTTGCGTAATTAAATGCGCATTGAATTCTCTCCCCCAAACGGCTATATAATGAGCATTTCCCTTTGCATTTTCCCACATCTTCCTTGTTATCCTTTGCTCAAACCCTTGCTAAACTTGCCAACTTGCGACGTTCCTCACCTTCTGCCGTAATTCCATTCCAAGCCTAGTTTTGCAACCTTGTTCCCCTGAAACTATCAACATGAAGATCAAATTTCAAGGACAAGAACAGATTTCTCCACTCGAGTCTGCTGTAAGCAACATTGGAGATAGCGAGGCCCGACATCTCGATTTCAGCGATTTTTGGGCAAGGATGGAAGATGCAAATCCCTCACCAATGGCTCAGACAATTCATGACAGTGGTTTGGCGTACGCTGGAGGATTCCCATTTGATGCAGGTGTCTTGTCTGGTGCTTGCATGCGGAGCTCACCCGACCCGATTCGAGCAAGTTGACAAAGCGTACGGGAGCTCATTGCCAAGGGACCCGCTGCGCCATTCTTTGCCGCTCTCGAAGATCCCGGGTGGAAAATTCCATAGTTGTTTCCCAAGCCCAAGCGCAAGCCATGTTCGATCAAGACAGTGACAAGTACAGAGCACGAGTGGCGAAGTCCTGGCTAAAAAACCCTAGGAAGGGAGCTTCCCGCCTCACCAAAACCCTCATCCGAGCAGACTTCAACGAAGAACTGTCAGATTTCATAATACTGCTGGCTCGGGTCATGGGTTTGCCTTCCACCAGCGAGTTCCATTTCTGGATGTGCCCGCTCATCAGTATGGTGTGCGAGGGTACACAAAATATCAACTGGGCTGAGATCATCAGCATGAATCTGACGGAGCAGCTATCCAACGTGCTGCAAACAAAGAAGTTTTTCATGACTTCATATCTGATGTATACTCTGGCAGCATCAAGGCAATGGTTTGGATTCTCATATATAGACGCCCACAAAGGCAACCAGTTGTATGCCTATTGCCCGCATGATTTACCTTGGAGACCAGAACCGCAATTTTGAAGGGTTAATGATGCTTTCACTATGTACGTGGTCCGATTGCTCGAGGGTGACACCGTAGGAGGTTTTGAGATGAAGTCATGAACTTGATATCACGGTATGGGGCCTACTTCATCCAATTCGGGAAATTCTCATACATCGAGCTTCTTTGGTTATGAGAGTACTCCTCTCATGGCTTCCCATGTTCTCGCAATGACAAGATGGCCTTGATCGAAATATGCGAGCAAGCTGGACAAGTTGCACTGAAATTACAAAGACAAGAAGATTTCTGGCTTGCACTTTCCCATCTCTCGGGAAATTACACATGTAAAACAGCCTGGATGCCCGGAATATAGAAAGAACTTTGGTCCCTATCACGTGCATTTCTTCAAGCCAAGAACTGCTTTGACTTGAAGAAGTTTATTGAAACAGAATATCAAGATAGCCTATCACCATGTGGCGAGAGGCGGAAGACTACACTGGGTGATGTGCGAGGCGACTTTGAGGCGAGGAAGAAGGCATTATGGCAGTTCTCCTTACTGATTGATTCAAGAACTTGAGTACTGTGCCAAGTTCTGAAGGTCTCGAAGATGATAATTTGAGCTATACTCATATGAGTATGAAAATGTGATCAAGCACACCCCTGCGGAGGACTGGATTGGAGCAGAAAGAGAAGGATGATTTGGTGAAATCCTTGCTCTGTCTTAGTCGGGACTAAGGTTTGGTTCAATAAGAAGGTCGAGAATTGAGAGGCACTCGGGAGAATCCTCCTCCAAGGATGAATCGACACCAATAAGAGAAGCACCAGTTCCAAGGTCCGAAACACCAAAGAAAACCCTCCGCCTCAGCGGCTCGGGGACTGTGGAATCTACTCCTTCTCCATCCACTCGGGTATATAAGAAGAAGCTCAAGGAAGTAAAGAAGGAACCGGTGGAAAGAGATCTTGGGAGAAACAGCGGAATTGCCTATCGGACGAGAGAACATCATCATCCTCGGTGAAAGTGAAGAAAGTGAGAGGCCAACTCCTACAAATGTTCACGAGGACCCGACAGATAAAGACAAGGAGGTCCAGGAGCCTGCCCGAACTTCCAGTACTATTGATTCTTCTCTTTGCCATTGTCTCAAAGTGCTCCTTCCACATCCCGGCTTGAGTCACATACGCATTGCACTGAGACCACGAGTGTCATGAGCTCCTGTCTCTTGGTCCCCTTGCTTCGCTGCAGATTCTTCTTCCTCTTTTTGCATGGGTGCAACCTTGGTTGACAAAAGGAAGAGAAAACCATCCTCCCAAAACTTGGGACCAAATTTTGATGCTGTTGTAGCCATGTTGGGCACCACGCCTTCCGTGCAAGAAAGCAAGAACCACCTCGAATAGTATCGATACTCGAGGTCAGCAATTCTGGAGATTGCAAGCTGCAATGGACAAATCGAAGCGGGACTTGCAAGTATCTGACTTGGAGCTACTGAGAATCCCAATGGGAGAATCTACCCCTGAAGGCGAGATTCATAACCTCCAAGCTTGATCCACAAGAGTTATTGGGAGAGTGGAAAAGGACAAACAAACTATCGAATGTACAATTTGGAAGAGTAAGCCCGAGTTCTTACGAGGTTTCATCAAGTCTCTTCTATCTAAAGACAAAGTTTTGGATCCCACTCCCTTGACTGCTCTACCTCCTCCTGTAACTCTAAGCCAAGATGAAGTGCAGGGTATTAAAGATATGCACAAGTATTCTGTCTATGGTAGAGCTATTGAAGCCATGGTAGATGACATGCTTGTTGCCGGGCTAAACTTCATCGATGAAGCCTTTAAGCTACATGGAAAGGTAGATAATTTGCAACAGAAACTGTCCTCTACCATTGGGGTTATGGACAAAGAGCTTAAACTCTGGGGCAGTTGTATTGTAGACCTTCGCCTCATGGGACAGACAGATGAGAATATCTTACTGGCAAATAAGATTTTCGATGATGCCAAAGACAATCTATCAAAATCTTGGGTCTACAGCGTAGAGTGGAAAATCAGAGTCCTGGAAGAAGCTGTAGATGAAATGAAGAATAACTGGCAAAAGGGAGAAGCTTTCAAGACATTGGCATTGTGCGGCGTTCAAAGATATGCATTGTCATCTTCAGGATGAAAACTCTGGCATTCCCTTGTCCTTGCAAGAAATCAAAGCTCAGTTCAGAGCTTTTGTCAAAGATAATCTTTTCAAGGAGGACTCCATCTCTAAGGACAAGATAAAGGAAATTTGTTCTCTTGATGCCGCCATTGAAGAAGCAAACAAAGACTATCATACTCACGTCGAGTTTGATAAAGAGATGGAGAAATGCACAGGATTTTGGACTCGATCTGCAACCAACACATCGGTCCCCGTGGCGGAGATATTGAGTCATTGAAGAAGTTCAGGCAGCGGATTCTGAAGACAGTGGGTCCCTCCCAGTAGCCGGCCACCTGTCTCCTTCTCCTTCCTTTCCTCTTCTTTCCTTTCTTTTCGTATTCTTTGTAATTAGTTAAGGTATTGCATTTGGCGGTACTTAACTATTCTTGGTTAAAAGAAACGGTTACAAAGAGTAACCGACTTGTAAGCTATATAATGGCCTTTCCACGCCATTTTTGAAGGAGGAAGAACTTGGAATTTTTACTGAAAGTGTAAATAGATCTTAAAGAAATCAATACAAAAGGGCTTTTCATTCTTTGTCTATCTGATTCTTGTCATATCTGTGTTTTCCTTTAATATTGTGAAGATCATTTTTGTTCTTAACTCGTTTTGTCTCTCTGATTGCATCTTTTATTCGGTTTTGCAAGTCACGATCTTATCTACAACCAAGAAGGAACTTTGTGTCCTTGATTTATAAATACGAAGGAGGTTATTTATGGAACTTTGTGTCTTAAATTTAATCTCATGCAAATGATCTTGTCTTAAATCCTTTGAAGCTTCGCATACACGAAGAATTATTCTGCTATCTATAATTCTGAATGTTGCTATTCTGCTCATCTTCTTATTCCTTTTCCTCAGTCCTTGTGTAACTGATAATCCTTGTGGAAAACACTTTCGTAATATCCAAGTTTGACCATACCATGACGTTCTGTATATTTGTAAATAGGTTTGTTTCAGAATAAGGGAACCTCTCCCATTAAAGAGGAGGGACTTTTCGTCCCACATGCATTGCTCTCTAAAAAGTCCTATTTGACGACCAACAGTTTTTGGCGACTCCGCTGGGGAAAATCGCATTCCAGTACTACAATTTTTGATCATCCTTTGATCTGGCGACTCCACGTTTCACTCGAGGGAGAAGGGCCCTTGGTATCGAAGATTCTCGGTTTGACTTTTGGAGCAACGGGGTTTTCCTTTCCCTTGAATCGAAGAACTCGTTCGGCCCACGAGCACTCGCCTGTTCGAGATAGAAGTCCTACACTTGCGACTAGCCCTAATCTGCGAGCTCGATCCTTCTTTGGTGTTAAAGTTCCCCTTCAAGTCGTATTCTCGAGAAGAATGGCACAATTACCATGGGGTCAACGTGTCGGACCTCTGGCTCTTGCGCACCCTTTGCATGAGTTACCTCGAGGTAACCGAAAGAACTTCCCAAAATTTAAAGGAGATGGCAAAATTCACCCTGATGAACATATTGCAGCATTCATAGTTGCATGTGGGGTCTTGGGGGTTCAAACATGAAGGCGTCTCGGTAAGGCAAGACTGCATTCGTTGAGGCGTTACGAGGGATAATCTTTGCTGGCCCTGGTTCTATCACCTTCCATTTGGTGCCATCACCGTGGACTACCATGAGAACTCAGTTCGAAAACCGTTTTAAGCCGGCAGAAGATGTGCATGCCCTGCTTGCCCAGATTTCTCAGATAAAGAAAGATCCATCGAGAACCCATGAGAGAATTTGTGGCTCGGTTCAGCAGATTGATCAACAAGATTCCTGCAAATACTCGATTTAGGTTGATCAAATTCAAAAATGTTTCTTTCGAATGCCCAAACGCCTAAAGTCGGTTATGCTCTAAGAAGGGCTAATCTTGGGCGCTAGTTACGGATCAAGAACTCGCTTGTTAGTATCGAGGACGACCTGATCATGTCGGGGAAGTTGAAAAGAGATCCTCTTAAATCGAAATTTGCTGCTTCTTCCTCTTCCACCTCTGGACGCAATTCTGATCCATTAGTCCAGAAACTTGCAAATGATCTAGTGGCTATAAAGAAACAATTAGCCTAGCATGCACCATATGCGAGATGTTCCAAGAAGAAATTTTCAACCCGAAAGCTCATCGCGGCCCCCACACGGACGCGGCACTTGAAGGACCTCCTGTCAAAGTTCCGGTGAATGCAACTTGTGAGGTTGAAGAACCAGAAGATGATAACGAAGTTTGTGAGGAGTTCCTGGAGCAATTCGATGATGAGGCAGAAGAACCCGAGGGATCTCGAGTCAATTTCTTTACCTTTGAAGGCATTGATGATGCGGATGACTACGATGAAGTGGTAGCGAGATATGAGCAATGAGTCCTTATTTGTCATGAATCGAGCAGAGACACATCGGAGGAAAAGGTGACGCAACCCCTGAAGAAGTCCAAAGAGCAGCCTGCGACTATTCCTGTAATTGCCAGAAGAGGATCTCCTATTCCTACCTCATCTACACCCAAGGTAAATCTAATCCGATCGCCCCAAAGTTGCTTCTTCTTCTTTTTCTCCTAGGGTTGATAAGCCTAAGATTCCAAATGATGACGGACCATCCACCTCTGGATCCTTTGATATTGTGGATCATCTAAAAAGGACCAAAGTTCAAATTTCAGAAGCTGAATATTACCAAACCCATCCTAAAGCTTTTGCCAAGATGATCCAATTTGTTAATTCCCATTCCAAGACCACCTCTAAAGGCCTTTTGCCCACACCTCCTTCTATACCACAGCCTAGTCTGGTAGCTGCTGTCACCTCGCCTGGAGACAAAATCAAGCCTTTTTATGTTACCCTCCTTATAGCGGGCCATAGGCTTAGTAACTGTGTCATAGATTCCGGAGCCTCTGATAATGTGATGCCCGCCAAAGTAGCTCATGCTTTAGGTCTGACCCTTACTCGTACTTATGGATCCTGCTACTCCATGGAAAGTAAGGAAGTGCCTTTAGTTGGAAGGATTAAAGATGCCACAAGTGGCTTTTTGCTTTACGAAAAGAAAGTCTTGGCTACCATACTAGTAGCCGACATTCCTCCTTCCTATGGAATGTTGCTAAGCGAAACTTCGTAAATATGTGGGTGGAGAGATTCAAATGGATTGGTCACACGCCCTCATACTGTCAATGGACAAATGAAGAAGCTACTACACGAGAAGCGGTCAGGAGTATATTGTGTAAAAGACAGAGATGATCCCAAGGCACAAATACTCTATGAAGACGAGAGGCCATGGTAATTACATGATTTTGTCCCCGATGAAGTCCGACCACCTGCAAAATATCACCTAAAGATCCTAATGGTGTCTGGATTTTAGAATTCGATGGCGATTGTTCCTCGGTGCTCTCTGGAGCCGGTGTTCTGCTAATATCACTGAAGGCTGCACTGCGCACCCCTTTTCATTTAAATTGCGGTTCGAGAACACTAACAACACAGCAGAGTATGAGGCCCTCATCCTTGGGTGCAAGTGGCCAAAGAACGAGGTGTTAAGAATCTTTTGGCTCGTGGTGATGCGAGCTGATTGTGAAGCAAGTCGAAGCTTTGTTTCGAGGTAAAGAACGGGGAGGTGAAGCATTATCGGAACCAAGTTTGGGATTCAATTGAATTCCTTGATGCCTTCTCCATTGAAGCGATGCCTAGAGAAAAGAACAACGTAAGAGCTGATTCCTTTGTTTGTCTCGGAGTCCTTGTTGATTCCTCATCCCGAATTCTCTCGGGATAAGTTCACCATTGAAATGGTCCACCGACCTAGTGTCACCGACAATACTAGTAAGCTGGCAAGTCTTCAACGGCGACCAGCATTTGCTTTCCTTCGGAGCTGAGGGCAATTTTGAACAAATTTGTATTTGAAGGAAGTGACAACTGCCTCGTGAGAGCGTGTCTTGACCAAGCCGTCACCCAAGGAGAAAAAGCTGATCGGGAAGGGTGCATTAAGCTCAAAGGAAATAAGATTCCCAAAGGTTTGGTGAGTTTGGAGGAGTTGTTTGATAAACATGACGGAGATACGTGAGGTCTAAAGCTACCACTTGGACCTCAATTGAATGAGTATGATAAGATTGATATTGGGAGTTACGATGGCGAAGGTGGTAAATATCGGGAAGTGTTGCACATCGGATGAAAGGAGAAGAGCAATTGACCTTCTAAGGAAATATAAGGATGTGCTTTCTTATTCTTATGAAGATCTAAAAGCCTTCAAGCCAAAAGAAATGCAACACTCTATCCCTCTCAAGCCGGAATCAAGCCTTTCAAGCGAAGCGAGCGGGCGGTACAAGCCAAAGATGGTGACACCATATTTCGGAGATTGAAGCTGCTTGAAGGCTAAGATCATCTTTCCCATTCACCATTCGACTTGGATTGCAAACATTGTACTGTTAGGAAGAAGAATGGTGAGATCCGCATATCTGTGTTGATTTGGGAACTGAATCAGGCCTCTCGAAAGATAACTACCCTCTGCCTATGATGGATCAGATTTTGCAAGCGGTGCGAGGCTCGAGATGTTATCTATGCTTGATGGTTTTTCTGGATACTGATCAGGGTGAGGTTGATCTGACCCGATCAACATAAGGCTGACCTTCACAACTCCTTGGGGGTACCTTCGCCTACAAGAGAATGCCTTTTGGGCTGATTAATGCCGGTGCCACTTTCCAGGAGAGCTATGGATCGCTTTTGGGAGCTTGAAAGGGAAATGTATTGTCATATACCTTGATGACTGCAGTGTTTTCAAAGACAAAACAGATCATTTCGATCACACAGGAAACAGATTCTGCGAGAGATGTAGAGAGCATGGAATCTCCACGAACCCTAAAAAATCTGTCTTACGTGTTACGGAGGGAAAGCTATTAGGACACATTGTCTCAAAGGACGGCATCAAAATTGATCACGAGCGAGTTCAAGCCATCAATGATTCCTCTCCCTACTAGTAAAAAAGGCGTGCATTCCTTTTCGGTAAGATCAATTTTCTAAGAAGATTCATTCCCGATTTTGCTGAATTAACTTTGGATATTTCTCGGATGATGAAAGGAAAGCAAGCATTTGGTTGGTCTTCGAAGGAAAGGAATACTTTGAGGGTATCGAAAGCTATTGCTAAAACTCCGGTTTGGCACGCCCGATTTCAGCAAGGATTTCATTATCTATTGCTACGCTCTGAGATAATACTCGCACTTTGTCTTAACCCAAGAAGATTCGATAAACATGAGCTACCCATTGCCTTCATGAGCTATATCTGAAGAACCATGAGCTAAAGTACACCATGATGGAGAAGCATGCCTTTGCGGTAGTCAACGTTGTCAAGCGATTCCGTTTCTATATCCTCAACTCTCACTCTACGGTCTTTGGTCCCAGATACGGATCAAAGTCAATTCTCATGCAACAAGAATTTGGATCAAGAGGGGAAGCGGGTGGCTAAGGTCAGGAGTATGACCTTGATATCAAGCCAACCAAGCTGGTTCGGGAAAAGGTCTTTGCGAGCTCATTCTTTGAAGGAGCCCAACATGAGTTCTTTGGAAGAGAAAGTTGACATCCCTCTTGTTCTATTCCTTAGTTCGGTCGATGAATGGTATCTTTGACATCGCCTATTTTCTTACCTATGGGAATGCCCCTCTCATTTAAGCGCCAAAGAAAAGAGGACTATTAAATTGAGATCGTATGATATGTACTATGGGAGAATGCTTTGTTCAAGCGTGGCTTAGATGGGAGATTCTGAAATGTGTTGATAAGGAACAACGAGAGAAAGTTGCTCTCGGCTTTTCATGATCAAGCATGTGGAGGGCACTATTCATCAATAGTCACACTCACAAGATACTCGGGAGGATATTCACGGCCTTCCTTGTTCGGAGATACGTCCAGTGGGTGGATAAATGCGAGGCTGTCGTCGGACCTTTGTGGGAAGACCCAAAGCGCGCTTTGCCTCTCAAGCCGAGTTGTGATTGAGGAACCATTCCAGCAATGGGGTCTAGACTTCATTGGTACCGAATCCACGCTTCAGTGCGGGCCACGCGCATGTGCTAAGCTTCCGACTACTTCACCAAATGGGTAGAGGCTATTCGATCAAGAGCACCACTTACGAAGTAGTATGCAACTTCATCAAAGAGAACATCTTGGTTAGGTATGGTGTAGCCAACAAGATTGTATGAGATAATGCTTGAACTTCTCCTCAAATGAGATAATGGATTTCTGCTCGGGTATGGCATCTCTCTACGGCTCATTCTTGATTATTATCCCGGGGGAATGGAGAAGCGAGAATCCACCAACAAAAATCTGGTGACTATCATAAGGAAGTTGGTCAATGAGTCTCGGAAAGCGGCATAAGAAGCTTTATGATGCTCTTTGGGCGAGACAGGATCACACCTAAAAGAGCCATTGGAATGTCCCCATTTCAAGTAGTGTATGGAGTAGAGGCTCAATTGCCGGTGGCATGGTGGAAGCGCCAAGCCTTGCACACGATGAAGGCCATTGAAGACACTAGTTTCGGTGATGCTCGGACAAAAGGATCATGTACCTGGCAAACCGAATGAGGATAGATTGGAGGTTCTTTGGCGAATATCGCCCACAGCAAAGAAGGTGAAGGTTCTGTTCGATAAGAAAGCTAGGTCCAGAGAGTTCCAAGTTGGTGATACCGTGCTGTTATGGGACAAAAGACATGAACCTCGTGGCAGCCATGGAAAATTTGATTCTCTGTGGCTTGGACCTTTCAAGATAAGACACTTTGCTGGTAAGGACTCTTTCTATCTTGATTACATGGATGGTTCTCCCCTCCCACTTCCTTATAGTGGGCAGTATTTGAAGTTGTTCAGATCCTAGGTGACTAGGGAGTCCCTTTGTATATTATGTACAGTGTTTTGCTTTTCCTGCTTTCGGTGTGTTTCCCTTCTGTTGTGTGTGTTGCCCTCTGTATTGGTTTGTTTTTGACTCCTTTGCCCAATGGATAAGGCACTGGTCTGCTTCACCGAGTTATCTAAGTTCTTGCCTTGTCTCATTCTATGAATTTACACCAAGTCATCCCCAGAAGGAGCCAGCTGTTGTCTACTCAAGATTCCCCTCCCTAACAAGAGCAAATTTCGAAAATTTTGAGTCTAAGTGCTTTTCTCTGAGGTACCTAAGTCATAAAATTGAAGAAATCCAAGTATTGGGCCTTTCTCGCATGTATTTCGGGCCTGTCGGACATTTTTGTCTGGTTGTCCCAAGTTCCAAAGTGCAAGTTGTTCCCGATCGGCCGAAATCCCCGAAATTGTCCTATCTTCGGGCCCGTCGGAAGTTTTTGTTCCAAGTGTCCCGAAACTTTTGTGCAAATCATTTCATTTTGGCCGAACCACCCGAACCGCGTACTTCGCGCCTTTTTGTCCCAAATATCCCAAAGTCAAAAGTACGGGCTTTCTCTTTTGGTAGAAGCTTCTAGTCAGTACTTCAAAATTCTTTGTCCCAAAATGAAAAATGCGCCCGCTTCATTTCGGCCGAACAGTCAAACCGCGTACTCGGAACTTTCTGTCCCAAAAGTCCCAAGTCAAGCAGACCATTGTTCCAATTTGGTCGAAATGCCCAAACCGCGTACCTCGCGCATTTCGCCCCAATTGTTCCAAAAGGTTTTTGTGCATTTTCTCTTCATTTCGCCCGAGCCGCGTGTTTCGCGCATTCGCGTCTCACTCGTCCCAAGCGTGCCTAGTGTCATCCATACTTAGACGCTTTTCAAATTGGTGGTTGCGTAATTAAATGCGCATTGAATTCTCTCTGCTCCCCAAACGGCTATATAATGAGCATTTCCCCTTTGCATTTTCCCACATCTTCCTTGTTATCCTTTGCTCAAACCCTTTCCGCTTGCCAACTTGCGCACGTTCCTCCGCTTACGTAATTCCATTCCAAGCCTAGTTTTGACCTTGTTCCCTGAAACTATCAACATGAAGATCAAATTTCAAGGACAAGAATGATTTCTCCACTCGAGTCTGCTTTGTAAGCAACATTGGAGATAGCGAGGCCCGACATCTCGATTTCAGCGATTTTTGGGCAAGGATGGAAGATGCAAATCCCTCACCAATGGCTCGGACAATTCATGATAGTGGTTTGGCGTCTGTTTGGAGGATTCCCAATTTGATGCAGGTGTCGCGTCACAGTGCTTGCATGCGGAGCTCACTTCGACCCGATTCGAGTGAATTAACAAGCGTACGGGGAGCTCATTGCCAATTTGGGCCATTGCTGCGCCATTCTTTGCCGCTCGAAGATCCCGGAATTGGACAATTCCATAGTTGTTTCCCAAGCCCAAGCGCAAGCCATGTTCGATCAAAGAGGTGACAAGTCTGAGCACGAGTGGCGAAGTCACGGCTAAAAAACCCTAGGAAGGGAGCTTCCCGCCTCACCAAAACCCTCATCGAGCAGACTTCAACGAAGAAGCGCGAGATTTCATAATACTGGCTGGCTCGGGTCATGGGTTTGCCTTCCCACGAGTTCCATTTCCGGATGTGCCCGCTCATCGGTATGGTGTGCGAGGGTACACAAAATATCAAGCTGAAATTTTGAGATCATCGGCATGAATCTGAGCAGAGCAGCTATCCAGCGTCTTTGCAAACAAAGAAGTTTTCATGACTTCATATCTGATGTATACTCTAGCAGCATCAAGGCAATGGTTTGGATTCTCATATATAGACGCCCACAAAGGCAACCCAGTGTATGCCTATTGCCCGCAGTTTACCTTGGAGACCAGCAACCGCAATTTCAGAAGGGTTAATGATGCTTTCACTATGTACGTGGTCCGATTGCTCGAGGGTGACACCGCAGGAGGTTTTCAGATGAAGCCATGAACTTGATATCACGGTATGGGGCCTACTTCATCCAATTGGGAAATTCTCATACATCGAGGCTTGCTTTGGTTATGAGAGTACTCCCTCTACTGACTTCCCATGTTCGCAATGACAAGATGGCCTTGATCGAAATATGCGAGCAAGCTGGACAAGTTGCACAGAACTTGCAGAGACAAGAAGATTTCTGGCTTGCACTTTCCCATCTCTCTGGGAAATTACACATGTAAAACGGCCTGGATGCCCGAGAATATAGAAAGAACTTTGGTCCCTATCACGTGCATTTCTTCAAGCCAAGAAACTGCTTTGACTTGAAGAATTTTATTGAAACGAGAATATCAAGATAGCCTATCACCATGTGGCGGAGGCGAGGAAGACTCTACGGGGACTGCGTGCGGGGCGACTTTGGGGCGAGAAAGAAGGCATTATGGCAGTTCTCCTTACTGATTGATTCAAGAACTTGGTACATACCAAGTTCTGAAGGTCTCGAAGATGATAATTCGAGCTATACTCATATGAGTATGAAAATGTGATCAAGCACCCCTACGGAGGACTGGATTGGAGCGAGAAGAGAAGGATGATTTGGCTGAAATCCTTGCTCCTGTCTTAGTCAGGACTAAGGTTTGGTTCAATAAGAAGGTCCGAGAATTCAGGAGGCACTCGGGAGAATCCTCCTCCAAGGATGAATCGACACCAATAAGAGAAGCACCAGTTCCAAGGTCCGAAACACCAAAGAAAACCCCTCCTGCCTCAGCAGCTCAGGGACCTGTGGAATCTACTCCTTCTCCATCCACTCAGGTATATAAGAAGAAGCTCAAGGAAGTAAAGAAGGAACCGGTGGAAAGAGATCTTCAGGAGAAACAGGCAGAATTGCCTATCGGACCAGAGAACATCATCATCCTCAGTGAAAGTGAAGAAAGTGAGAGGCCAACTCCTACAAATGTTCCTGAGGACCCGACAGATAAAGACAAGGAGGTCCAGAGCACTGAACTTCCAGGTACTATTGATTCTTCTACTGCCATTGTCTCCAGTGCTCCTTCCACATCCCAGCTTGAGTCAACAGCTGCACAGACCCTGAGTGTCATGAGCTCCCTGTCTCTTGGTCCCCTTGCTTCGCCTGCAGATTCTTCTTCCTCTTTTGCATGGGTGCAACCCTTGGTTGACAAAAGGAAGAGAAAACCATCCTCCCAAAACTTGGGACCAAATTTTGATGTTGTTGCAGCCATGTTGGGCACCACGCCTTCCCGTGCCAAGAAAGCAAGAACCACCTCCAGAATAGTATCTGATACTCGAGGTCAGCAATTCCTGGAGATTGCCAAGCCTGCAATGGACAAATCAGAACAGGACTTGCAAGTATCTGACTTGGAGCTACTAAGAATCCCAATGGGAGAATCTACCCCTGAAGGCGAGATTCATAACCTCCAGGAAACAGTCACAAGAGTTATTGGGAGAGTGGAAAAAGGACAGCAAACTATCGAACAGCTGGAAGAGCAAGCCCGAGTTCTTACAGGGTTTCATCAAGTCTCTTCTATCTAAAGACAAAGTTTTGGATCCCACTCCTTGTTGCTCTACCTCCTCCTGTAACTCTAAGCCAAGATGAAGTGCAGGGTATTAAAGATATGCACAAGTATTCTGTCTATGGTAGAGCTATTGAAGCCATGGTAGATGACATGCTTGTTGCCGGGCTAAACTTCATCGATGAAGCCTTTAAGCTACATGGAAAGGTAGATAATTTGCAACAGAAACTGTCCTCTACCATTGGGGTTATGGACAAAGAGCTTAAACTCTGGGGCAGTTGTATTGTAGACCTTCGCCTCATGGGACAGACAGATGAGAATATCTTACTGGCAAATAAGATTTTCGATGATGCCAAAGACAATCTATCAAAATCTTGGGTCTACAGCGTAGAGTGGAAAATCAGAGTCCTGGAAGAAGCTGTAGATGAAATGAAGAATAACTGGCAAAAGGGAGAAGCTTTCAAGACATTGGCAGCTGCAGCATTCAAAGATATGCATTGTCATCTTCAGGATGAAAACTCTGGCATTCCCTTGTCCTTGCAAGAAATCAAAGCTCATTTCAGAGCTTTTGTCAAAGATAATCTTTTCAAGGAGGACTCCGTCTCTAAGGACAAGATAAAGGAAATTTGTTCTCTTCAGTCTGCCATTGAAGAAGCAAACAAAGACTATCATACTCACGTCGAGTTTGATAAAGAGATGGAGAAATGCAGGATTTTGGACTCGATCCTGCAACCAACACATCGGTCCCCCGTGGGAGAGATATAGGTGAGTCATTCAAGAAGTTCGAGGCGGATTCGAAGACAGTGGGTCCCTCCCGTGGCCGGCCACTGTCTCCTTCTCCTTCCTTTCCTCTTCTTTCCTTTCTTTTCGTATTCTTTGTAATTAGTTAAGGTATTGCATTTGGCGGTACTTAACTATTCTTGGTTAAAAGAAACGATTCTACAAAGAGTAACCGACTTGTAAGCTATATAATGGCCTTTCCACGCCATTTTGAAGGAGGAAGAACTTGGAATTTTTCTTGAAAGTGTAAATAGATCTTAAAGAAATCAATACAAAAGGGCTTTTCATTCTTTGTCTATCGATTCTTGTCATATCTGCGTTTTCCTTTAATATTGTGAAGATCATTTTTGTTCTTAACTCGTTTTGTCTCTCGATTGCATCTTTATTCGAGTTTTGCAAAATACAGCGATCTTGTCTACAACCAAGAAGGAACTTTGTGTCCTTGATTTATAAATCGAAGGAGGTTATTTATGGAACTTTGTGTCTTAAATTTAATCTCATACAAATGATCTTGTCTTAAATCCTTTGAAGCTTCGCATACACGAAGAATTATTCTGCTATCTATAATTACGAATGTTGCTATTACGCTCATCTTCTTATTCCTTTTCCTCAATCCTTGTGTAATGGCGATAATCCTTGTGGAAAACACTTTCGTAATATCCAAGTTTGACCATACCATGACGTTCGTATATTTGTAAATAGGTTTGTTTGAGAATAAGGGAACCTCTCCCATTAAAGAGGAGGGACTTTTCGTCCCCACATCTGTTGCTCTCTAAAAAGTCCTATTTGACGACCAACAAGTCCAAACTAGTAATAGCTTGCGACCTTAAAAAAAAATTGTAGAGATTTCATTCAATTAAACTTACAATGTTTCCCCTTACTTTAATCAAATAAGAGTTTGAACCGAGGTAGTAGGTATAGTAATTTTCTCAACACGTAGAGGCCAAAATAGATGTCGGGTTATTCATCCTCTAGAAGCTCGGTACAAAAGTCAACCATGTACGAGTTCTAAAGCAAAACCCTAATGTCATATTCTAATTAAACAAAAAGTAAGGAATGCCCACAAAGCTTAAACAAGTTTGAGAACACAATGTCACTATCAATGTACCTTTAGCAAAACAGAGAGCCCTAAACGGGAAATGCGTATTCATTCAAGAAAATAGAGATATGAAGGCTTATCCTTCCATATAGTAAGCCTTCAATTACAAAATACCATCACAAAATTCTTTTAAAAGAGAGTCATATAAGCAAGCAAAACTCTATAATGTTTCCTTCCCTACGAACTAGATTGCATCACTCAAAATTGCAGTAACCCATTTAGACAAATATGAAATAGAGTAAGCTATAAGGGAGGAAAGAACATTCCAAGCAAAACCAACGAAATTGGATTGAGATTTAAAGGAACAATCAACACAATCAGGCGGTGATATAAAAAACCATGAAAACATTTAGTCTAGGCGCCATTCAAGAGGAAATAAAATTCATTTCAAGATACTGAAAGAAGGTAGAAAACTACTACAAAGAGTATAGTTAACATGCCTGATTAGAATTCTTCCAATCCAACAAGCACGTCGACCAGGGCTCGGGCAACAGCAACACAACCTGCGCAACTTCTCTTCCTCAGCCTGCTGAAGGTCCAAACTCTGTTAACGGCCATGCATCCCTGGGTTTCTCAGAAGTAGATCCAAAATCCTCTCGAACACCGCTCCAAATTAGCCCGTAGATCAATCCACCAGCCAACATGTCAGTCGAGTTGTCCATATCCATAAAACAGTCCCTAGACTTAGCATCCTCAATAAGGCTGACCAGTCACTAGATTGCTTCAATGCAGCTGTTTTGCCCTTAGCCCAAAGTGCTCTGCGAGCTCGTGCTAGTGCCACATTCATGCGGCGAATATCAGCTACAAATCCAACCCCATGATTTGCAGCTCGGACACAAGACATAATGATTACCTCACGCTCCTGGCTCTGAAAGGCATCTACCGTAATGATAAATAAACCTTTTCCTTCATCAGATTTGAGGACAGCATCAAACTCTCGGTGCAAACATTTCAGCTGTAGCTTGTAAGGTGTGATAATTCCAACAGAAACCTTTATGCCTGCCAACTTAGTGACTCGTTGAAGAGCTCACATAATTGCAAATCAAATTGTGCTTCATGAATATTCTGATATGAAACAGATCCGCCTCTACGAGATCTTCTTCCATGGGTTACACCGTAAAACAAGGTCTCAGTAGAGAATCTTTGCAAACAAATTTCATCAGGTCTCCTGGTAACACTCTCACTGTCACATAGTCGATTTTGACAGAATATCTTGAAGGAGAATCCCGAATTTGAGGATGCATGGATACTGCACAGATAACAACATGGCTGGACATTCTGCTTGTTTGGAAGCACTCAAAAGGCTTCAACAATATTACAACATGCCTGCCGCCTGGCTAAGTTACTGTCGCAGGTTGTTGCTGTGGAGATCCAGCAAGCACACACCTCGCAGCACCCAAGAAAAACTTACCAAACCATTGATGGGTGTCTGCAACATTCCAGTAACTCTGAGCCTCGCTGCGAGGGCCAGCGTCCTTCCTAGTTTTGCCTCCGCTGAACAAGAGCAAGGCCTCCTCGTCCACAGCCACCCTTTCAATCCCTGTCCTGATGTGATCCACAAAAGTAGCAGCCTGGCCCGGGTGCTTCTGATAAGACTCCAAATACCAGGCTTCCTCTCCCTCCCCTTTGTCGCAAATACTATCCCCCGCTCCCGTCGATTAACAGAACGAAACAAAGGAGCCCCTCGACGGACATTGCTGTCGTAAAAAGCAATGAGGACGAGAATGAATGTGCCAAAACATAGCGAGAGGCACAGAAGCAAAAGGGAGTTGGGTTTAAATATGGCTGACATTTTAGTGGCGCCGCGCCTACTGGTTAGACTACTCTGCCTTTTTATATTCCCTGCTACTCCGCTTTCTAAATCGAGGAGTTCTCCATTTCGAATCCCCGCTTTCTTCATTACAGCTAGGTTTTCAGGGATCCATCGTTATGATGATGATTCCTCTTCGCCGAGTTGAGCACTTGCTACGGGCCAAGCTTGATAGGCCAACAAAAACGAGCCAAAGTGTGACCGAAGTCACCGGAATCAGACACAAGAAGGAGACAGATCGCATCTACGGGCAAAGTGGAACAAAAATGACACAGCACAGCAATAATCTTCTCCAGATCTCCTGGTAACTCTCTCACTGTCACAGTCGATTTTGATAACCATATCATGAAGGAGAATCCCGAATTGAGGATGCAGTCGATACTGAGCAGCTAACAACATAGATGGACGACCTGCTTGCTGGAAGCGCTCACAACGGATTCCACTACTCTGCAACATGCCTGCCGCCTGGCTAAGTTTACTATCACAGGCTGTTGCTGTGGAGATCCGGCAGAACACACCACGCAGCACTCAAAGAACAATGGAGGCAACGCGTCTGCTTCACTAGCTTGCGGCTAGAACAGGTCAAAGGGAGCAGGTAGCACGGGACGCAAAATATTTGCAAATCACAGAAATTAAAGAAGGTGGGGCGGCTGGCAGGGGTAAGGCTAGTGAAAGATGGCCACGTACCAGGTCTAGATGGCAGGAAGGGGGGTGAGGGACAGTAGGGCCTAGGCAAAAGCAGATAAAATTTGATTTTAAAACAGTCCCCTCCAATCCTGCGCCACACACCTACCCCCCCATCTTTCCACGCAACCCCTCCACGCCAAGAAAGAGGTGAAGCTGACCGTGACAAGGTAGGTTGGGGGACATTACAATAGGCCTAAAAACAATTTCCTACCCCTATTGTAGGTCATGGCGGGATGGACCATAGGAGTAACTTTTTTCCATCCATCCTCACCTTCTCTCAAAACAAAGATGTCCACTTTCCCTAAATATCACGGAATATACTGATTCGAACATTCTTTAGGAGAGGACTCACCATATTGGAAGAAACGTTCAAATTTGAATTGGATATAAGTGCTTTTTTTTTCTAATTCATGAAGTAGGGAATCAATCATTAAAGTTTCATAGTTGGCAATTTTACTAAATTCTGAATTTTCTCAAAGGTCAACATATCTATTCTATCATCAGTGAATCTTTCTCCAACATGTTGTCCACCGATTTGGCAGAATTGGGCTTGACGAGTTTGAGTTTGAAATATTCACCGCCATCCCGAATGACAAATGTCACTGATCCTTTTGCATGCATCATCTTGGCCAATGTTTTTCTCCCCGTCAATTTCTCCAGCGCATCTCCCACTGATCCATCCAAATTTAATTCAACGATCACTTCTTTGACAGCGTGAGAGGGTGACACGTCGAGGATCTCTACCTTCCCAAGTGGAGGAATCGGGCCAGAACCTCCCCGAATGCCGCTCGAGTTGCATTTCTTGTTATTCTGTTCGAACTGGAGTTGTGGTTTTTCCTTTATCTATTCATTACCCTAAAAAAGTGAATCAAGTTTCTCTTTGGTACCCATACATGATCGCCCATTATGCCCAAACCATTACGCATTTTCATAGAAAAATGGAGAGGATTCACACACTAATGGTTGTTCAAAAACCCCAAGGCGATTTGATCGATTGAGTTAAGCAAGTGGGGTCCCTGAAGCTACATTAACACAAAACATGGCTGCCACCAAGCGGGTCATGGCCAAAGTAGTAGGATCAAATGCAATTATCTCCCCATGACTTTATCTATACTTGTAATAACATCCTTGTCCCAAAACTCAAGAGCTAGGGCATGAAGACTTACCCAAATTAGGAGGGCACAAGGAACCATTTTCTTTAGGTCAAATCATGGGCGGTATTTTGACAAGTGGAGGAATGTTTTCCAAAAATTCATGGATCCCGAGAAATAGAAGTCAAAAATCACTTGATGTAATCATTTCCTTCTAGTCCAAGCTTTGACTGCATCAATGTTGGGTTGGAAACTAGCTAAGCATCCAATGTAGGCTAGGCCATATTTAACCTTTGATTTACTCACTAGGGATGTTGGCACGTGCATAGAGGGCACGTCCTATTCCCAAACATTTTCTAATGGAGTAAGCACAGGTTTAGATCTGAAAATGTTATCCCCCACAGAGTTACAAGTATGGAATTTCACTCTTCAGAATTTTTGTTGGCATTAGGCCAAACGTGGATCTTGTTAAGGCCTGAACTAGATGAAAACGGGCCTTTAGAGAGATATCTCTGTGGTGGCTATTGCAAATAAATATTTTTATTCCGATTCAATAAAAGATGAAATACCAAAAAGCCATTAATGGGGTCCACGGCTTTACGGGGAAAATAATGCTTCACTTGGCTAAGTGGCGTCATGGT
Source organism: Taxus wallichiana var. yunnanensis (assembly GCA_018340775.1). Lineage (NCBI taxonomy): Eukaryota > Viridiplantae > Streptophyta > Pinopsida > Cupressales > Taxaceae > Taxus > Taxus wallichiana. The sequence continues at coordinate 311,017,616 of CM031240.1, forward strand.
ATTTATTATTCGAGATATGATAAAATTTGAACCCAACGCCTTTCCTTTCTGGGTGAAGCTCCCAGATATTTCTCTCGAGTTTTGGGAGGTGGAGGTGTTGCATGCGATTACCAAATCCATTGGGGATATGTTTATTATTGACTCGACAACACTTTCCGGGAATAGGATAGTCATTGCGAGAATGTGTATGAACGTATTGCCGGGTAAAAAACTACAAAATTTATTCATCTCTGTTCGAGCCATGGGGAAATCATTTAAGAGATTGAATATGAACAATCATCAGTGTATTGTTTTAAATGTACATTTGTGGGTCATGCATTATGTCTTGTAAGGGTTTAGTTCATGAATAATGTAAGAAGAATCCTTTGGTTTAGAAGAGGACAAGGAGGTTCCCCTATCTTCTAAAGGTCATAATCCCATCTGTGATCAAACTGGGTTGAATGGGGAAGGCTTATTTTTGTTTTTATGGAGAGGGATGTGGATGTGACAGTGATGTTTCCCGGTGACAACTTTTATTTCCCTACTCTTTTCTCGGGTATGGATCCCATTTGTCTTGTTATTAACCCCACATTTTTAAAAGGCAATAGCATGGTGGACAATAAGGGCGCAAGGTGGACAATGAGGGCAAGTGAGGTGGACAAATGAGCGCAGCGTGGTGGGAAATTGAGTGTAGATAGGATTCATGCACTATTGAGGATGAGATTGATTTTCTTGGGGTATGAATCGAGTTACCAATGACAAAACCCTTTGTTTCTTCCGTTGTTCTAGTGGTGTAAATTCTTGAAATGGAGGACTCTTTTGAGGTTGGAAGATGGAAGCACTATGAAGATAAAAATAGAGACTTAAAAAAGTCGAGTAATGCAGTATTTTTCCAAACTCAAAGCCCACCCAAGGCAGTGGCTAACCCTTCGGGTGATCTAGAGGTGGTTATGGATTTTAACAAAGAGGATCTGAAGCTTTCCTCTTGGATGCCTTGGCCCCAAATTGATCCAGACTCTCTTAAAGTTCTTGAATTTTGGGAGGGCGTTAATTACATAGACTATCTCAAGGAGAAATTTGGGGTTGTGGCTAATTCGATGATGGATGGCACACCATGCAATCCAGTAGAAATAAGCAGCTCTACTGACTTTGTGCATACTTTGTCCACGTTGTTGTTGTTTGGACCTATTTCCCTGGGTTAAGTTTCTTTAATCCTTCTCGTGGTCATGTTTCTCTTTCTGTTCCTTTCTGAGTGTTGTCATGATGCATATTTCGTTGTATGGCTTCTAGGAGCCTATTTCTCTATTTTTTGCCCTATCTCATAAAAAAATTGCATTATCATATATAAAATTATATTAATTTTAACTATTTTTAAAAATAGAAACATGTGTATCTTTATTATACAACTAATAATATATCAAAAATTTAGAAATTAGGCTAATAAAAAAACTAAAAATAGAAATAAAATAAAGAATATTGCAAATAAAATAGATTATTGCAAACTTAAATCAGCACTTATGTGCATATATATCTTCTTCCTCTTAGAGCTTCATCTCAATACAATGTGTGTGTGTAAAAACACTTACAATTTCCTCCAATACATAGAGGCCTTTCATCTAACAATAGAACACCCAACTCTTAAAAATAGAGCATCAACTAAAAATAGTTCATGTTTTTGTGCATGAATACAAATCTTTTTGATTTATTCTCTTTTCATGAAATTAAGAATCTAAAACTGAACTAATGAAAATTAAAAGAATGTAAAAAGTAAACTATTATTCATTTTGCCTAATAATAGACTAGGGGAAAAATTAACACTTTTTCTAACACTCCCACTTAATTTTAACCTTCAACATTTTATTATTGTGGAGTTGAGTGTGCACTTCCGGATCTGACATATTCATGATCACAAACTCTAAGACAACTTCTCAAATACTCGAAAACTTCATTTCCCAAAGCCTTCATAAAAATATCTACAATCTGATCTTCGGATCTGTAAAATTCTAGACAAATTTCATTATTATTAACCAACTCCCTGATGAAGTGATGCCTCGTGTCTATATGCTTTCTCATCTTATGAAAAACATGATTTTTGGATAATGATATTGCTAAATTGTTGTCACAAAAAAATTGTGTAGCATCCTCTTGATTCTACCTCAAATCTTTCATGTCCATTCAAAAATAATAATTTAATAAAAATTCACATAAAAAAATTTCTGCAACATAAACACATGTCTTCCTCTTTCATTAATTGTCTCTATTACATCTTGATCCTCCATATATCATCATCAAATCCCTCGAATAGCTCCCTCTTTTTCTTACTAGCCTTCCTAGAAACCTTATTCTTATCTCCTTGGAGAGCTCAACAACATATAAATTTGGAGGAGGATAAAATTACATCCCTACATGATCTCCACACGTTCTAAATCCTATTTCTTTCCTCTTAATACAACAATATTGCCTTACTTAGGCATAAACAAATATCTCATTTATACACCTAGTTGTTACATTGACAAACATAACCTCTTTTACAAACATATCCTTTATCTTTACACCCACATTTGCATTTGAATAATGGAGTCCTCTTTCCATCTTGCGTTCATATCCAAAACTCTACCAAATCAATATGATTTACATCATTGTCACCTATTGAAGGATATAAGTTTCTAAGGAAGAAATTTTCTCATACCTTAAACACCATTCTCCTGGACAGTTTTCAATTAATGTTGATCTACATATTGTTTGTACAACTTATGACTACCACACAAACTCCTCCCTATATGCGAAACTGTGGAGGCTATTGTATATGTTTCCATAGCATCTGCAAATCCACTAACTTAGGTACAATTTTTCAAATTTGTTAAATTTTGGATGAATTTTTTCTTACTACTTATCTACAATATCAAATTGTACATGAAATATTTAATTTGAACTATTTATTTGTATGCAACCTACCCCTCGTGATTCTACCATTGACCCTTCAGAGTGTCTATGATAAATTGATAGGGATTATGAGATTGTGATAATATTTCACATGAATTAAAATTTCAAGTTTATAAATTTTGAATGTATTTTAAAAATTTGGGTGTTAAAAAATTGATGTTTATAAATCTACATACTAAGTTACAAGTTAGATTAGAGATGCCTAGGACCACATGGATGAAATCTGTAGTGGCATCTCCCTCCACTACATCCCAAATCGTGGACATGCTTCTACTAATAGGGCCAAGAGAGGGAAGATGTTTCATGATTAGATTCATAGGACCCATGTATAGATATATATGCCATCTGGTCCTAGTTCATGATTCTTCATAGTCCATGTATACAGTCTTATGTGACTACGTGTGGTCCTATATGTATGGCACACTTAGTTTGATACATTATTCTTATATTTTCATAGACATGACACACTTAGTTTGATACATTATTCTTATATTTTCATATACGTGGCACACTTAGTTTGATACATTATATCCATGTTGGTTTTCATAACCATATTACTTCTATGTTTGATTTGATTTCATTGCACATGATATACTTCTATGTTTGTTTTCATAACCATATTACTTCTATGTTTGATTTGATTTGATGGCCTCGATTATGTGACCATTATACATATCATACATGTACTTGCGATGCTCATTGGGAAAAAACCATGAATGATTTTCTTATGATTTTCATTGCTATATTTTGAGGACTAATAACTCATTACTATTTCTATATTTTGATAACTCACTACCATGTGATCATTTTTTGTTCAAGAGATTCAAGTGTGGAGTTATATACTATGGTTTTCCATAATATTGTAGATATGGACCATGTTAAAGAGGTTATTCTTATGATATATTATGTTATGTTATATAATGGTTTTGAAGGTTCTGGGTGCAACATCATTTTTTGTTCAAGAGATTCAATTGTGGAGTTATATCAATTTTCATATTTTAAGCACGTGGTAAACACACTCCAATGTGGGAAAAATGTACACAATTAAAAATAGTTTTGATGGTTTATTACAAGTCATTTTATATGTTTTTGGTGTACTTACAATTTATTTGTTAAGTATTTGTCAAATTAAGTGTTCTTGATGTGTGTAATAATAAGGACCTAATTTGAATTCACTTGTTTAAAAAAACATAAACATTGTAGTTTATTTGGCCAAAGATATTGAAAAAATATTCTTAACACTCCATTTTAAAAAGCGATCAAACAATCATTAGAGTATTTGCATGGTAGTGTGTTTACCTTGTTGCAATCTCATTCATGTGAGCCAAGTAGTGAGAATTCATGCCTCGGGACATCATGTGAGTAAACTTCCACCGCCAAAACACCCATTTGGGGGTATATGCCTTTTGGTGTTATGGTGGGCTCCACCAATTCCCGGTTTGGAGTCGGACCACCTAATCTGGAGCCAAGAACCCCTTCCCTATTCATTCCAATTCACGTTTTCAGCAGAGATTTCTGAAGATCACAACTTGGCACTCGGTCATCCAAACCAAAACCATCTGAGCCAAAACTTGAGTGAAGGAGGCCTCTAATCACACCCAAGAATTTAGGGCCATGGAATTCCTTGAGCCTTCGTGGCATAATTGTTTGCAAACTACCTTTTCTAGGTAGTCTTAGGCAATGAACGAAGCCAAGTAGTGAGAATTCATGCCTTAAGACGTCGTGGGAGAAAATTTCCATTGCCAACACATCTAGTTGGGGCGTATATGCTTTTGGGTGCTATAGAGGGCTCCAGGGAGGCCCGGTTCGAGTTGGACCACTTGATCCAGAGCCAAGAACCCCTTCCCTATTCATCATAATTCACGTTTTCAACAAAACGTATGACGATCACAAATTGGCGCTCATTCATCCAAACCGAGAACCATTTGAGCCAAAACTTGAGTGAAGGAGGCCTCTAATCACACCCAATAATTTAGGTTTGTAGCATTCCTTGAGCCTTCTTGGCATAATTATTTACAAACTTCATTTTCTAAGTAGTCTTAGGAAATAAACGGAGATGAGTAGTGAGAAGTCATGCCGGGACATCATGGCACCAACTTCAATGTTCCAATACATCCGAGTGGCCAAGTAAATATTAAGGGAGACATTGATTTGGTGCAATACTATGTCATTGCTTCCGGGCTACTTCGTTTGGGCATAGTCCATTAAGAGCCCTGAGACCAAAAACTTGTATAACTTCGAAAGGTGATTACTCGGTCTCCGTGGCACCTAGATAGATATCATTAGATCCTGAACCTTCCCATAGGGACCTCTATAATATCTTATCTCATTTTTTCCATCTCTAATCGGTGCTCTCGCTACCCTATTGTTTGCAAATATGCCAAATAGTGTAGTTTGAGCCAGTGTAAGGATGTCAAATGCTATATTTTGCTAATGGTGGGTCATGGCACCAAACCAACTGTGTAAAAATGATCATGTGGCTAGGTAAACTCTAGGGGAGGTATATTTTCAATGTGATAAAATGTTGTTGCTTCCGGGCTACTTCATTCGGGTGTAGTCTCTTAAGATCCCTGAGACCAAAAATTGTATAGCTTTGGGTGATTACTCGGTCTCTGTGGCACCTAAAGATGTCTCATTAGATCCTACACCTCTACATATGGACCATATACAATATCCTATCTTGGTTTTTTCCATCTCCGATCGGTGCTCCCGCCGCCCTATTATTGTTTGAAACCGTGCAAAATAGTGCGCAGTTTGAGCTAGTATAAGGATGTCAAACGCTATATTTTGAAAACGATGGATTGTGACACCAAATTGACGTGTCAATATGTTTGGGTGGATAGTTAAAGGATAGGGAGGTGTGGTTTTTATGTGAGACAATGGCGTTGCTTCCGGCTACTTCGCTCGGCGTCGTTCCTTTAAAGCCCCGAGACCAAAAAAACCGTATAACTTCGATGGGTGATTACTCGATCTCTGCAGCACCTAGAGATGTCTCATCAAATAAAAAACCTCTATATATGTACCCTCTACAATATCATTTCTCAGTTTTTTCCATCTCAATCGGTGCTCTTGCTGCCCCATTATTTGCAAACACGTCAAATAGTGTTATTTGAGCCAGTATAAGGATGTCAAACGCTATATTTTGCAAACGGTGGTTCGTGGTAGCAAACCGACTATGCAAAAACATAAAAGTGGCTAAGTAAATGCTAAGGGAGGTGTCATTTTGGTATGAGACAATGTCATTGCTTTGGGCTACTTTGTTCGGGCGTAGTCTCATAAGAGCCTTGAGACCAAAAACTCATATAACTTCGAAGGGTGATTACTTTGTCTCTCGTGACACCTAGAGACATATCATTATAACCTAAACCTCCATGTAGGGACCCTAAAAAATATTTTATCTCATGTTTTCCATCTCCAATCGGTGCTCTCGCTCCCTATTGTTTTGCAAACGTGTGAAATAGTGTAGTTTGAGCCAGTGTACGGCTATCAAATGCTATATTTTACAAACGGTGGGTCATGGAACCGAACCCAATGTGTTAACACATCTAGGTGGTTAGGTAAATACTAGGGTAGGTGTTGTTTTAGTGCAGAGGACAATGTCATTGGTTCTGGGCTACTTCGTTTGGGCGTAGTCCCTTAAGAGCCCCGAGACCAAAAACCGTATAACTTCGACGAGTGATTACTCTCTCTCCGTGGGCACCTAAATACATCTCGTAAAATCCTACACTTCTATGTAGGGACCCTCTAAAATAGTCTATCTTGGTTTTTTCCATCTCCAATATTTTCTCTCCTTGCCCTATTGTTTGCGAACACACCAAATAATGCAGTTTGAGCTAGTGTAAAGTTGTCAAACGATATTTTGCAAATGGTGGGTCATGACACCAAACCAAATGTTCCAACATGTCTCTGTGGCTAGGTAAACACTAGGGGAGGTGTCTTTTGGTGTGGGAATATGTCGTCACTTTTGGGCTACTTTATTTGGGCGTAGTTCCTTAAGATCCCGAGACCAAAAAATTATATAACTTCGACATATGATTACTAGGTCTCTGTGGCACCTAGAGACGTCTTGTTAGATCCTACACCTTCACGTAGGGACCCTCTACAATATCCTATATTGGTTTTTTCCATCTCTAATTGGTTCTCTCGATGCCCTATTATTTACAAATGCACCAAATAGTGTAGTTTGAGACAGTGCAAGGTTGTCCAATCCATTATTTTACAAATAGACGCTCATGGGACCATGGTGTTCCTTGATTCTTTGTGGCATGATTGTTTGCAAATTTCATTTTATAGGTAGTCTTAAGCAATGTACGAGAGACAAGTAGTGATAATTCATTCCCTTGAGACATCATGGGAGCGAACTTCCACCATCATCACATTCAATTGGGTGGGTATATGCCTTTGGGTGCATATGATCCAGAGGGCTCCAGTAGGTTACTTCTCCTAGAAAATTGCGCTTCAAGTAAAATTATCTACCACCTGATCTAGAGGCAATAACCCCCTTCTCATAATTTATCAAAACATTTGTTAATTACTTAATCTTTACTTAGAAAATAATGAAATCTTCTCTTAGCTTGAGAATATAAAATTATCTACCATAATTGGATCTACTAACCTAACCACGTGAAGGTAGAAGATTTTATGACACCACTAAGTTAACTTGTATAAAAGTGTTAGTAAAAGTAATTTAATTTGAATCAAAACCATACTAGATAAATAGAAAATACACAAATTTAATAAAATATATGAACTTGAATCTAGTATGTACAAATTTTAAAAACTTCAAAGAAATATATACTAGACTCGAGTATGTAAATTCATTCCAATGAACCATCGAGATTATATTTACTAACAATGTCAACTAAGTGAAGGTATCTAAGATTTTATGCACCAAGTTAACCTACATAAAAGTGTTAGTCAAAGTAATCTAAGTTGAATCAAAACTATACTATATATATACAAAATACATAAATTAAATAAAATATATAAACTTGAATCTAGTAGACAAATTTAGAACTTGAAATAAATATATACCAGACTGAGCATGTAAATTCATTCCAATGAACCATCGGGATCCGATCTACTTTGAATAGTGGACATGATTGCTTTATGATCTGACTCTCGAACCTCCCATATAATTTGGTTATTATGCCTTCCTCGATATCTATACATCTAAATATTTTTCACTAGAACTAGATGCGAATATAAGAGTGTTTTCATGTGTGTCTCAAAGTCTTCAAACACCCAAACGGAGGAATTTTTAATGGATATCATCAAAGCCAAGTTCCAAAGTAACTACCACTTGACCACGTAGGGTACTCAATATCTTCGCCATCTATAAGAGGAGAATCAAACTTCTTTCTTTCCTCAAAGCAACGAAATAATAAATAGTTTGTTTCTTCTTCATTGTCTTTTGTGCAATAACTACAAACACATGTCCTAAAAAATAGAGGTTTTAACTCAAATTTGAATTGCATATTAATTTCAATGGACATAACTCAATACAAAAATTTAAATAACCATTTACCTTGTCGCACCTAAACCGAAATGTCGTCAAATTCCTTAGATGTTACAACTTCATATGGATAAATAACTCGTGTGTCTGTGGAGGTTGATAACTAGAAGCGAAGTTAGAGGCCTAAAAATCCATCCATCCACCCATTCTTGTGAATCACACTCAGAGTGAAAAATTTGATACAAGATGCAAAAAAACACGCCAACTTTCTTATCCATTGGCCCATGAAGAAGCTTTTGAGTTATAAAATTAGTGTAGATACACTAGACTCTATGCATGTCATACAATCCTCGTAGTTAGAAATTTTTATTCCTTTATCAACCAAAAATATCCACGAACTGTGGAATTTTATTGAGAACCATGGGCCATGTTGTCAATACACCATTCCACTATGATCTTTACATCTTTTAATTTAACACCATCTTTATAATTCAACTCTTCTCTTGTAAGAGCTTTTTTCACACATGCCCTTGCACCATCATGTTCTCCTTTTCCATGTCTAGCCTCGGTGAAACTCCAAATATGTTATAAACCCATCTTGACAAGCATTCTACTCATCAATAAAACATTCGCGCATTCTTAAACTAAGATGTGCAATTATCGACTATATATAATGTTGATTTAAGTGGATGTCCCTATCAAAAAAGTTTTCATAAAATAACTAGAAACACCCTTGCACAAATTCAGTAGAATGAGTCTGATCATCACTGACATAAAAGTGGTACTCTCTTACAAAAATTGATCATTCTTTGTACTTATAGGATAATGTATAAATGTTATATGCTCAAAAAACAACCAATACCGAGTTGTAATATTACGATTGAACCTCCATTTGTGGTTGCAACATGTAAGTAAATCTCTACAAAATCAACCACTGAAACAATAGTACCAATAGGAAATGTGTCCTTGCATATCTTGAATTGTTCATCCAACCATCAAGCTCTATGTGTATGCCTAGCATACTCATAAACAATTTCATCTTTAAATTTTCTCATAAATTAAAAATAGGTATATGCTCTATAACTAGCTCACACCATTTAGACTCCTTTCCATCTTTCAATTGGTATGGTACTGATTTGTATTTATTAAACCCAACTAAATTATGTTCTATTGCACCTCCATTTTCTCATGGATAAAACTTTCCAATTTAGGTAATCCGATGCACATACCACAACTTCCATCTAAATAATCCTTACTATAAAAAAATTTCCAACTTCTCTTTCAAAAAATATCATAGGAACGAAATCTCACGGACAATAATTGTGGAACTTGAACACCACATTCCGGTTACATAGTTTCAGAATGAAAATAAGAATGAATACGTGAAAATTATCATAATGCATCGTAAATTCAACATATTGCCTACAACAACAAGTGGTGCGAGCGTGGTTGATTTTCACATAGAATGGTTTCAACATTTCAAAAAAACATTGAATAATTTTAATTTGGATCCTCTTGTTCAAACTTACAAAAAAATTGAGTTTGAGTCATATCTAAGAAATGTTTTGGATGTGGTTCATGATTAGTAGAAACAACTCTCTATTTTACAACATCTCTTGTCTTAGGTGAAACTCTATTGTTACCATGTCAAAATTGAACGATAAATTTTCTTATAGCATCAGCTATATATCTATCTTTACACGGAGCTCTATCTATAAAATGCCCAAAAATCAGTGTTATTGGGCGATTAAAGGATATTACGCCTTTCAATTACTTTCATTAGAGTTTTTGATTAACTTTCAACATTAGGCTTGTTTGGCTAATCAAACATTTTTTTGTTGATTCACTCACAAAACTAGTAGCAAGTACATGACGCATGAAATTATTATTCCTTATGCGTCTCTTTACACCAATAGTGTGATATGCATCATGTAGGTTATCAACAATTACAGAGGTTTGACCATGTATATTAGATGTTGTCAATCCTAAGGTGTTTAATGTAGGTCTCATTTTATTCAATTTCATCAAACTAACCAACAACTGACATCTTTGGGTATCATTTAAAATGTCAAAATAATTATCTCAAATTTTAGTGGTTTTTCTTCCGATTTTTTGTTTAGAAAGTTTATCGACATTGGATTAAAAATGTTCTCACCAATTTTAATAAAATAATTAGGTCCCTTTCATAAAATCCTAGGAGGTGTTTTGGAAATTTTTGGTTGTCTACGGTTTCAAAACAAATTTCTTGATTCACATTTTCATTGTCTACTTCAATTTCAACATCAACTACATCATGAGTATTTAATTCATATTCAACATTGTTAGTTAAAACATTACTTGTTTCCTCATTACTTACAATCTTAGGGGTTGAAGTTGAACATCTTCTTAATTCATGAAGTTTCTGAATTCGCTCAAAATCTTGCAATATTTTTGCCTCTAATTCCTTTGGTGTTTTTTATGTATTAATTTCATATTTTAACTTTATTTATTGTCTCCCATGATATTTCAATCGATGTAGGACAACTCCAAATGATGCAGGGAACCTTAAAAATAGTAAAAAAATAGCTTCCGATGACAAGAAAAAGTGCAGAAGGTGGCAAAATTTCATAGAAATTCGTATAGTCATGTCAGAGAATAAAAGCACATGGTGAATTGGATGTTGGGATTCATGTAAATATGATTTTAATAATTGTGATCACTGTTTGTAAACCATAATCGCGGTCCTGCATGTATCATCAAATCCGACCATCAAGGCTTGAAAAATCTCTATTTTTCCCAAACTTGAGCTTTGGGAGGTCATTATGGTGTGTGAAAGGCTAAAAACATAAAATTTTCTCTTTTGTAGACTTGAACCATGCCGAAAAACTAAAAACATGTCACAAAATTTGGTACCATCACATATACGGGAGACTGTTAGCTTTTTAGAGAAATATTGATTTTAAAGTGAATAGAATATGATAAATATCATTTTATAATTTTTTACTAATAGTAGGTCTTTAAGAAACTTTTTCCCATGAATTCGCTAAGATGAGAAAATAAGTGGGTGAGATTGGATGAGATGGGTTTGATAAGATTGGATGAGGTAAATAAGACAATGTCAAGAATGAAGAGGAATTAACCCGATGGTACACCTATCCTAAAGTGAAGTCCCCCAACATTAGGGGGATTAATTGATGTGGATAAGATGTGTGGATAAGGAAAAATATGTTAGAGGATCAATAACAAGGGGAAGATGCTCCCCCAGTGAAAGAAAGTATATTACATTGGGCAACTTAGATGTAGATGAGATAGTGGATGTCAAAGGAGATTGGATGGGATAATTAGAAGGAATGTCGATGATAACTTTGGATTTGGATTGGATAGATGGTTGGGGATCATAGGGGTGATTGGAAAGAAAAACAATATTGATGAACAAGGGAGGACCTATTGTATATATCTCCCCCTAGGTAAATATAGACAAACAGAAGAATATGGAAATCAAAGAAACTCAAAACCTGACATTTATTTTGTGCTAAAAGTCGCACCCAAGCGCAGTTGAAAGGTGTGAGACATGGAAAAGTCGCGCCAGCAGGCACGAGTTGGAGGGCGCAGGTAAAAGGTGTCGACATGGAAAAAGGCGCACCTAGGCACGGATCAGAAGGTGTCAACATGGAAAAAGTTACACCCAGCGTAGGTTGGAGGGCGCAGGTTGAAAGTTGTCAACATGGAAAAAAAGTCATGCCGAGGCACGAGATCATAAGGTCTCGACATGGAAAAATTCACGCTAGGCGCAGGTTGGGCGCGAGGTTGAAAGGTGTGGACATGGAAAAATTCATGCCTAGGCGCATATCGAGAAGGTGTTGACATGGAAAAATTCGTGCCCAGGCGCAAGTTGGAGGGCACAGGTTAAAAGGTGTCGACATGGAAAAAGTCACACCGGTGTAGAACAGAAGGTGTTGACATTGAAAACGCGCGCGCAAGCGCATGTTGAAAGGTTTCGACATAGAAAAATTTGAGCCTAGGAACATATCGAAGGCATCGACACCACATTTTCAATGCCTATGGCGCACTTAAAACTATGTTGACGTGAGGATAGATGCGCCAAGGTGCACCTTCGGAGAGCAAGTAATAAATGTCTATGGATGATCCTCACCCTCTCTATGTTCATTTGCATCCTCCTAATCTTTCACTACAAAATTGGTTATCTGTGCATGATCTTGCATTACATTTTAATGGTTTGTGTTTATTGGCAAGACAGGTGTTCTTTAATCCTTTCGTGCATCACCTTTGTTAGTTTAGGTTTATTTTTATGCATCTTCTTACCCCTGTCTCCTTGGCAAGTTAGTTTAGGTTTTTGAGTAAACCTCTCGCATTTACGTGTGCATCTCGACAGAGGAATAGGAACCGGCCTTCATCCGGAGAGCTTTTCCGATTTCACAAGGTCCCACACTTGGGAAAAGCTCCATGTTATGCAATGACACTTAGAGTCTCAACCCATCGAGTTGCAGATATTTAGGGTGATGTGATTCACCGTCAATAGGACCCTCTTTAGGAGGAATGATATGTGGAGGAGAGATGATAAGGGATGATGTGGATGAAGGAGGAGACTTAGAAAATTTGATGGATGGGGATGTAGAAATAGGAATTGGATTAGTTGTGGTGGATGGAGAAGGAAGATCCCCTTGGATGAGAGATTCATTGTCCTCAATAAGATCATAGATGATGGTTTGGAGGGCCTTATAATGCTCAATGTCATGACCGGGGTATGATGATAGGTGAAAATGAGATTGGGATCAAACCATGATGGTTTCTTACTATGAGGATCAAAATATTTAATAGGAGGAAGCATGATGGAAGATATTTGAATTAAATGTTGAAGGGTATCTGCGTAGGACCCAGATTGAAGTGTTGGGAGGAAGATAAATCTTGTGGGTTTTGATAGGATATTTTGACTTGGATTTAGGGGAAGGAGTGGATGTAGATTGGATGGGTAAGTTATATGTATTAGAAGATGAATCAAATTTGGGAGGAGGGTTAGATTTTTTGGATTTGGATTGATTATTGGGAGATGTCTTAGATGAAGGGCTTGGCCCTAAAATAGATGGGGGTACTCCTAGGATGGATGTTGTGACGTTGGATTGCTGAGGAGAGGTAAGATCTAACTTCTTATGAGGATGCATAAAATACCTTTGGGGATGCTTACCAAGAGTCTTAGGTTTTGATCAAGAAGGTTTACCCTTGGCAAGGATGAAAATAATCTCAACTGGAGGATCTGAATATTGTGGTGTAGGGGTGGATATTGATGGAGAAAGAGGTGTTTGTATGATGTGATTAATGAGGTCTATGTGAGATGTGGATTGTGTAGGTTTTGGATTGGTTAATGTAGAAACAATTAGTTTTTTAGAGGAGACATGAATACCCTTTGTGTTTTTCTTAGGTGGGGGTGCTTGTTTCATAAATGTTTCAAGGGGTATCATTGATATGTTTGCAAATTGAGAAGATGTGATTGGTGTGGTAGTGGGTATAGATGTGGAAATGGTAGATGTTAAAGGATTAAGTGTAGAAGATTGGGATAAAATAGGTGATGTGGCCATGGGAAAAGATGTAGGTATATGTGATGAAGATGTCAAGGTAGACGTAAGTGAATTTGTTGATGTGGTAGATATAGAGGTAGTTGGGATTGATAGGGAGGTGGGTATAATTGGGACATTTAGGGATGTAAGTGATGTAGTGATAGGTGTGTTTGATGTAGATGTGGATAAGGGGTTAGATATGATAGGTTGGGGCATGATAGATGTGGATGAAGTGGTAGGTATAGTCAAAGTCGATGTGGATGTGGTAAAGGTAGGAATAGATGTAGATGTAGAACAAGTGGTAGAAGTTAATGTGATAGGTGTGGTAGTCGTGGATATGGTTGATGTAGATGTGGGGGTAGATATTGAAGAATTCATAGGCACAATGTCTAAGGTAGGGGTAGATGATGAGGTAGATGAGATAGGTAAGGATGGAGGTGTTTGATGTATAGTATTGAATGCATAAGGGTTAAATTTGTAAGATGTGGAAGGTGTAAATTAATTTTTGATGGTGGATTAAGAAAGGGGTGTTTGAAGATGTCAAGGGGTTGGCTAAGAGATGAGACATAATTGTCTATTTGGAGATCCCCTAATTTATAAGTTGTTGAACACGATCTTTAAAAGAATGACACTTTTGATGTCATGACCCATGACTCGATGATATTTACAATAGTGAACCTCATGATACCAAGTAGGTTTGGGGTGTGAGTCATCAATAGGTCGGATGGGAGGAAGTGTGATAAGGTGAATCACCATCAACTTATCAAAGATCAAACTGTAAGATTCCCCTAAGGGGTATAATTAGAAGATGGTCTATAAGTTTCGTGTGAAGGCACCGCGTAAGAGGTAGATGGTTGTGGCTACACAACATGAGAAGTGGATGGATAAGGATGTAAAGAAGCTTGAGGGTATGTTAAAGTTGAAGGGAATGTTTGATAAGAGGGGATATAATTAAGGGGTGGAGATTGAGTTGGTTGGGGAACATGTGATGTTGGAAAGTATGAACATGATAGGACGATTGGCATTGGATGGAAATATTTTATTGTTGAGTCACATGAGAAGTAGGATTGTTAGTAGATTGGGATGGTTGGATAGGAATTCTAGTGATAATATCTGATGAAGTAGGGATAGTGGTGATATGAGGTGACGGGGGTGGAATAGGATTGAGAGGTCGTGGGAGATCTACAAATAGGAAGTCATAAATGGGGCTAGAAGGAGTCCCAAGAGTTTCTAAAGGAGCAGGAGATGGAGGTGTGACCGGTCGAGGGGAAATAGAATGATGAGATATAGGAGAATTGGTTTCAATATGGGGGTCAATTTGGATGACATGGTCTTCATGAAGTGATACCATGGAAACACAAGGTTGGGAGATCAAAGGTGTGGTCTCAAGTTTAGAATCTTGTTGGAAAAGATAATTGGAGGAAGGGATATCATTGGATGGAGTAGATTGTTGCGTTGTCTTGATTTGAGAAAGAGTGACAATAGGAATGAATTATTTGAACAATTTTTATGTAATTTGTTAACAAAAAAATCAAGAAACAAGTTTTTTATCATCATGATTAATTAGAAGATGTGGAAAAGAGAAAAGTAGATGATGAGGGTACCTATGAAATGACAATCTATGGCTAGTTTTAGGCATTTTTGGATGTGGAGTCCTTGATATACTTAAAGGTACATGAGGCCAAACTCTGTATAGGATTTATAACGCAGCCATAACACCACGACGACTTCCCTATTGGGTGATCAAATCACAATTAGGTCCACCTTATATGGGATTGTTTTGATGTGTGAATTTTATTAGTGTGTTTGGGTGTGTGTGAATAGGTGTGAAATGCAACCAATTAAACCCATACTTATACTAGATTTTCAAGAAAGAATGAAAGAGGTTCGTTTTAAACCCCAAACCATATATGGAGATTAGATGAGAACAACCACACAAGAAATGAAAAATGTGATGCAAAAAGGAGAAAAACAAAGACAAGAAGGGGAATGCCTAGATTTCACTTTTCCTTTTTATCAGATCTTCAAAATAAAGCAAGTGAAAAGAAATATTCAAGCAATCCAAAAGCCAACACAAATAAGAAAAATCAAAGCCTCCAGCGAGCTCACTTTGATCATTAACAACTAGCTCATTTATGACCGATGGCCCTGAAAAACTAGCTGCTAATTGTAAAGCGTTCGCTAGTTCTAAATTATGTCAGTTCCTATGAACTCTTGGTATATAAGTGGGCATGTAGAAATTTAACCATGGTGTGTTTTCTCATCGAAAGACAATGTTTGAAAGTGGTTTCTTAGCCTCCGAGCTTGTTTTGAACGTTTTTGTAGCTAGCAGGAAAATGTAAAAAGGAAGTTGTAGGACCCTGTCGGGTTTCCAAACCACCATGGAAACTTTTGACACATGTAAATAACTGTTTGAAAACTCCATAGTGTAACTTCTTGTGTGAAATAGAAATTTTGACAAAATGGTGTTTCTCTCTCTCCTTTCTCTTTCTCTCTCCTTGGTTACGAAATTATATGAAATGAATGAAATGAATTCATGTTTCTAAACCTTTTCTTTTGAATGTAAATTATAATTATTATTATATGTAAATGGGGAACTAAAAAACATTAATTATGTTAGATTAGGGTGGATTCCATGCCAACGATTTATCATTGATTTCATGCTCACCTGGTTTTGTAGGATGCAAGAAAGATGGCAAAAAGGTAATGTGTAATTCATTATTTATTATTGTAATTTATATAGGTCATTGTAAAATGAATATATGTATAATGTAGTCTTTTGTTATAGAAAAGTTATATTTGAAATTTTCTAATATGTATGAGATGCTATTTTTAGGGATATCTTAGGAAATGTGCATTAATCACAAGTTCAATTTGATTTATAGTTGCGTATGGTAAAAGGTTTATATATATATATATATATATATATAGTAAATGAATTTGAAGTTAATATATTGTAATGCATTTTCAGTGTTCAATAAACGATTAATTAATTACTAGGTTGTATTCTTACCTTGTAAATGTAATAAAGAGTTTCAATCGAAACACTCAACCCTAATATAAGATCTGTGTGTAACATGTCTTCATGTGTGATCCTTTTGACCATAGAAGAAATTGAAACTATAGAATGAACTTAAACTTTACACTCAATGGAACCTCCTAGTTTAGGTAAATAAGACCCATAGTTTGAGTTTAGCGTCATAGTCGGTATGTTTAGCAACATTGTCATGAACCCATCTTTTAGGAATGACATGGTTAGTTTTTATCCAAAGTATGTGGTTCCCTTCTAGGTTTGGTAACCATGCGTGGGGCAAGGAGAATGTCTTCTCTTCAGATCCGACACCATGTTGAGTGGTGAATACCACCCTGGAAGTCACCTTAAAATTCCTTGTTGAAGAAACGACTATGCAGTGTAACCTTACCATTTATGGAGTAAGTAGAACTATTAACCCCTTATATCCTAGTGGAGTAATAAGTCTTAAAAAGTTAGATCTAGAAAAAAATTTCTTGTCATCGAATGAATTCCTTGTGGGACCCCAGACGACACAAATGGAGAGAGTGAAATATTTGTTCTATGACTTAAACTCTTGTTAATGGTCTCTTTAGTTCCTCACAGATAAATGGGTTACCTTAGTCCTTCTCTAAGTTGTTTAGCATAAATTTTGTCCTCTCACGTTATACTCATATTTAGTTTGGGAGTTGACCCTTAGGTACGATTGGAAGTAAACCAAACCTTGGCTGATTAAGGGTTTAACTTACAGGTGGAAATTGTTCATAAATCTTAGAAAATGCAATTATATTTAAAATATATTGACTTAAGAGAAATGTTAAAAAAATATGGTCTCATTATCCCTTATGCCTACTTGCCCTTTGTACCCTAGTGAGTGGCTCAAAACCAAACAAAGGTAGTAGGTGATATTCCTATGATTGATCTCATGGTGGGATTTAAATGACACAAGTGGATGTCTTGGTTTCAAGCATGTCTTTATTACTATAGTTTATAAGAGCAAAGAAATGGGATGTCTCGTGCTAGGTTATACTCCTTGTAGTAGTGAACCCATTAGTGAAAAGTATGTTTTATTTTGTTTACAAATGTTATAAAACAATGCTAACAATGAGACCATAGTGCGATGTAAGAGTAAAACATATAAGAGTAAAATGAGATTTGAAGTTAGGTATAATGTCACTCTTGGAGTCCGTGTAACTCAATTAGACATTTTCATGTGTTAAAAATAATATGGATTGCCCTTGGTGAGATCAAACTTCAAGAAAACAAAAGATATATATGAATCCAACTAAAATTTCTTGATGTGGAAATGTTGAATGGATTCAACAAGTTGTTTTGAACTATATTAACTATGATAGGGAAATAAAGATACCGTGGTCGAAGAATGTTTGTGGGAACATGTGTCTTGAATCTAAATCTCCCTTAAGTCCTAAGATTTCTTTCTCGGCATCATGCCAAATTCACTTTTGTAGAAAGGGTAAAATCTAACCATTGAATAAACGTTTGAGAAGCATATTCTTAACATAAGAACAAGAGAATTAAGTACTTTGTATGCAATTTGAAATATTCCAAATAATTATGTAAGTTATGGAAATTTTTGTAAAGGATAAAGAGCCAACTTGAAATGGTCGAACTATAAATTAAATGTGGAATGAACTTAAGAATCTGTAGGTGGAAAAGGAGAAAATTATCCTTGCACAATAATGTTCTTGGAATGTTAATCGTAACTAAGATGCAATTAAGGAAATGATGTGTTGTGGGTTTCCAATCTTTGAGTCCTTTTCTTGTGGTTGGGTCATTTCTAGTATTTGTTCATTGGGAAAATATGGCATCAACATGTATATGGTGTTGTCATGTGTCTATGTGAGTCGATGACTTATGTAAGTGTCATATGTGTTTTTGAGTTTTTTTTTCTTAGAGCCCTTGTGACATTGTATGGTGAGCAATGTAATTCAAAAAAATAAATCTCCTCATATTTTTATTGTTGTTTTTTTGTGCGTAAAATGTGGGCATTACATAATATTTTTGAAAATCCTTTGGTAGAAAGATATCTGGAGTATCTAGTTTGTGTTAGATTTTTTAAAGATTTTTTAGCGAGTATATTTTTTTTATGATTTTTCTAGTACATAAATTTTATGTTTTGAAAAATAACGAAACTCCGACATGCCCCCTAACTACCTCAAAAATATCAAAAATTAGTTTTTTTAATATGTATAGAATTAGTCCTAGTTTGTGCCTAAATTTTTTTATTCAATTTTGATGAGTCAAAAAAAAGATACAC
Organism: Taxus wallichiana var. yunnanensis; assembly: GCA_018340775.1. Taxonomy (NCBI): domain Eukaryota; kingdom Viridiplantae; phylum Streptophyta; class Pinopsida; order Cupressales; family Taxaceae; genus Taxus; species Taxus wallichiana. Next base: position 311,036,833 of record CM031240.1, read on the forward strand.
GACAAAAGATAGACATGTTTAAACTTCAAAAAATAGCTATAAAAAGGCATAGTTAGAAAATAAATAATATGGAAACCTTATATTTGTTAGAAAAATTGGAAAATAATATTTATGCAAAGAAGAAACTCTTGTTTTATGTCGTGGTATAATTTTTTAAACGAATTGATCATTTGATGTTGATTTATCATGGCGAAAGTTGGTTTTTTGTATTTTCCTACAAAAACACTCAGGTTTGTTGTGTTTGTGTAGGTCCATGCCTCAGGCTTGGGGATCCAAACCGGATCCCAAGCCTTGATGCATGGGTTGGAAAAAGGAAAAAAGCATAACGTATACGTTATGATTTTTTTATACATTGTGGTCCCCTAATTTCCCTTTCATCTCTTTCACGGTAATTCTGCATACATTTTGTTTGGTTTGCAATTTTTCTGTACATTCTTACACAATTTTTTAGTAGTTCATTTTGTCCCCTACCCCACTAGTTGAATTTTTCTAATCATGGGCAATAAAATTTGATCTAAGGACAAGAGGAAAGTCAAGAACAAGACACCAGAGCAATTGGAAGAGATGAGAATAAAGAAATTGAAGAGAATGTAAAAACTTCGTGCATGGTAAGGTACATCTGCTATATCAAATGTAACTAATGTATTAGAAAATGGGGATGAAATACATAATGAAAATGTAGAGAATAATGATTTTCAATGAATAATGATATTGAATTGAATGATAATGTTGGTATGGATGAAGAAATTGATATGAATCCAATTGTTGAACCTTTACCTGAGAATCCAAATGTTAACCCCGAAATTTGTATGAAAACATTGAATGAAGAAAGTAACCTTGTAAATGAATCTTCATCTCTAAGAACACCTCCTTCCATTTTGTGAAGAAAACCAATTCACTTAATTGAAATTGATGAAAACATTATAAAACCAACGCCTAACAAAATGTCTGAAAGAAATGCGAGAAGAAAAGCTAGTGGAATTTGGGATAATTACTTTGATAATTTAAATGAAACACAAAGATGTCAATTATTTGTTACATTGATGAAATTAATTAAGATGAGACCTATAATGAAGACCCGGGGTTAATAAAATCTAATGTTGTTGATCAAAATGCGTTAATTGTTGAAAACCTACATAAAGCATACCAAATTGTAGGTGGAAAAAGACACACCAAAGATAGTAATGCTACACGGTGTGCACTTACTAATTGTATAGTAAGTGATAAAATAGTTAATAAATGCTGATTAGAAAAACAAGTAGTGCTTTGAAGCTAAACAGAAAAACACTAATGAAAGCAATAGAGAGATGTAAACATCTTGAGTTGAGTCATCAATAACACTGAATATTGGGATTTCTCTAGTAGACTTCCATGGAAAGACAAGAATACATATGATATTCTAAAAGAATTAATTATAAAATTTTGGAATGAGAACACAAGGGTGTCACCGAATAGAAGAGATATAGTAAAAAGAAGAATAGGTTCTCGTAATCGTGAATCGTGTGCAAAACATTTCTTAGATATGACTCAAACACAATTGTTCTCTAAGTTTAAGAATGAAAATCTAAAATTAACATTAACCAAATATTCTTTGAAATGAGCAAACTCTTTTATGTGAAAATCAATCACTCACATACCACTTGTTGTAGGCATCATGTTGAATTTTCAATGCATTATGATATTTTTTTTCAAATATGTTGTGTTAAGCATACTGACATCATGTTGCAAGAGTGTGGATTAAATGTCCCACCAAAATCTTCAAGGAAATTTATTCCGATAATATTTTGTGAAAAATCAACTAGACATTTTTTTATAACAAAGCATGTTTGGATGGAACGTGCAATGTATGTGGTGGCTTGCCAAATATGAAAATTTGTATAAATGAGAGTACCGATTCAATAGGAAAATAATTGGTTAGTTTCAACAAATATAAATCATTGGCATATCAATTAAAAGATGGAAAAGAATCTAAGAGGTGTTATTTTATTACAAAACAATTACCTATATCAGAATATATGGTCAAATTCAGAGAGGAAATTGTTTATGAGTATGCAAGGCACACACATAGAGCTCAATGATTGGATGAATAATTCAAGTTAAGCAAAGACACATTCCCACTTTGTACTATTGTTTCAGTAGTTGAATTTGTAGAGAATTACACATTGCAGAACCATAAATGGAGGTTCAATCTCAATATTATAACTCAGTGTAAATTGTTATTTTCGTGCATATAGCATTCTTGCATTCTCCAGAAAGTACAGAGCAAGATAAAAAAATATTAAGAGAGTATCATTTTTACATTAGTGATGATTGGACACATTCTACAGAATATGTACAAGGGTGTTTCCAGGTGTTTTATGCGAACTTGAATGAGAGGAACATTAGTTTCAATCAACATTACATTTGAGTGGACAACTGCACATCATAATTCAAGAATGCACAGATGTTTTATTGGATGAGAAGGATGCACAAATAAAAAATGTACAACATATCTAGAGTTTTACTAAGGCAGGGCATGGAAAAGGAGAGCATGATAGTGCAAGAGCATGTGTGAAAAGAGCACTTGCAAGAGAAGAGTTAAAGTTCAATGTTGGTGCTAAATTTATAGATGTAAAAAATATTTTTGATTGGTGTATCAAGAATATGGGCCATGAATCTCAAGAGAGATCAATGGTTCATAGATATTTTTATTTGATAGAGGAAAAACATCTGACAAACTTTGAAGATTGTATGACATTGCTAGGATCAAGTGATATGCACTCATTCTGTAGTTCAAATGTAAATGTTTGGACTATTTATACTAGGTGTATGACATGTTTTTGTATATCATGCATTGATTTTTCATGGAATGAATGTGAGTCACATCAGTGGGTGGATGAATGGACTTGTAGACCTCTAATTCCACTCGACACACATCAAGTTCCATGAGCATTACAACTTGTAGGGTCTTTAGATCAAATGACAACATCACCTGACTTTGACCAAGTCTATGATTTAGTGCAACAAGGTACATACATATATGTACATGCCATGTTTTAGATTTATAAATTATTAAATGGTCAACTCTTAATGTATTTTAAATTTGACTTTAGTTTTACTTTGTGATGTAGGTCACATTTTTGCAGTTATTGACAGAATTTAATGAAGAGGGAACATACTACTTCTTGTCTTGTTGTAGAGGGGAATTTGTTTTTGACTTCCATAGTCATTGATGGTGAAGACCTTGAGTATCCCATTGGGTCAGTGGTAGTCACTAGAACTTGGATTTGACGATATCCTATCAAAAAATCAAACATTTGGTTGTTTGAAGACTATGAAGTACATTGAAAGATACTTCACTATTCACATTTGGTTCTTGCAACAAATATTAAATTGATAAAATATTGAGGTAGGCCATTAAATAAGAATCTGTGGAAGGTTCGTGAATCATATCATGAAGAAATTCTTGCTACTGTCAAGATTAGAGTTGATACTTGCGAGTTCATTGGATTGAATTTGCAAAGGTATGTTCTTCATGAACTTAATTTGAATATTTACTTTAATGATTTTTTTAAATTTTGTATGATTTAAAATTCTATTTAATTGCTTACTAACATGTTTATGTAGGTTAGTGGTGCCAAAAAGCTTCCACCTTCATGTGGTCGAACGTTAGAGAGAATTTATTATTCTCGAAGCCAATTGAAGCTAAGAGAAATTAAATATTAGAAAGGAACAACAAACAAAAATTCTCATTTTACCACCTATATTGTAAAAATATCTTATTAAAATTCTCATTTCACCACCTATATTGTATGAACCACATATATTATTTAGGTGATTAGCAATGGACAACCTTACACTGACTCAGACTACACTATTTATTTCACGTTTGCAATCAATAGGACAACAAGAGCACCAAAAGGAGATGGAAAAAACTGGCATAGGTTTTCATAGAAGGTTCCCTAGGTGGAGATGCCAAATATAAAGGGACATCTCTAGGTGCCACGGAGTCCGAGAAATCACCCATCAAAGATATAACGTGTTTTGGTCTCAGGGATCTTAAGGGACTATGTCCGGATGAGGTAGCCTAGAAGCACGACGAGCATAGGCAACCAAAATGTGCCCTCCAAAATGAAACCTCCCCTAGCATTTACCTGGCCACCCCGACGTGTTGGCGTAGTTGGTTTAGTGCCAAGAGCTTCCGTTTGCAAAATATTGCATTACAACCTTACACTATTGTAGCATGCAAATGAGATGGGATAGAAAAATGTAGAACTATTATTTTCTAGAAATTATGGGAGATGATAGAGGAAGGTGTCATGATGCAACCTACAAAATTTTAGGTCATTTGTTTAAGTTATATGAGTTTTTGTAAAACAAACTTTTGTTCAAGGTTTCGACCAAAAAATGCTATATCTTCGACATGTGATTTCTGGGACTCCGTGGCACCTAGAGACATCTTGTCAGATCCTACACCTCCATGTTATAACCCTATATAAAATCCTCTCGCGGTTTTATTCATCTCCATTCGGTTCTCTCATTATCCTATTGTTTGCAAACAAGTGAAATATTGTAGTTTGAGTCAGTGTAAGGCTGTCAGACACAATACTTTACAAACGAAAGCTCTTGGCACCGAACCGACTACACCACACCAACATGTTGGGGTGGCTAGGTAAATGCTATTAGGGGCCTCGTTTTGGTTTCCTAGGCTCCCCATGCTTTCAGGTTACCTCGTCAGGGCGTAGTCCCTTAAGAGCCCTGAGACCAAAAAATGTTATATCTTCGACGGGTGATTTCTCAAACTCCGTGGCACCTAGAGATGTCTCGTCAGATCAGAAATATCCTTTTTGAGGCTATCTACGAAGTTATCTTGTAGTAGTATACATATCCTTTCGGTTCTCTGTTGTCTTATTGTTTGCAAATGCGTGAAATACTGTAATTTGAGTTAGTATAAGGCTTCCAAACGCTATATTTTACAAACGGTAGCATTCGGTGCTGAATCGACTACGCCAACACATCTGGATGGCCTAGTGAATAATAGTGGAGACATTGTTTTGGTTTCTTATGATCCCCATGCTTCCGGGCTACCTCGTTCGTGCATAGTCCCTTAAGAGCCATAAGACCAAAATACGCTATATCTTTGATAGGTGATTTCTTGGACTCCATGGCACCTATAGACGTCTCGTTAGATTTGAAACCGAGACCAAGTCGGGCCCTCTAAGAAATGATTTCATGGTCTTATCCATATCCATTCGGTTATCTTGATGTCATATTATTTGCAAATGTGCGAAATAATGCAGTTTGAGTCAGTGTAAGGATGTTAGACGTTATATTTTACAAACGGTAGCTGCGCGCAGGACCAAACCGTCTATGCCAACACGTCCGAATGGACTGGTGAAGCTCTTTGGAGGCCTCATTTTAGTTCCCTACTCTCCTTGTGCTTCCGAACTACGTCGTTCGGATGTAGTCCTTTAAGAGCCCTGAGACCAAAATACGTATATCTTTGACAGGTGATTTCTTGGACTCCATGACACCTAGAGACGTCTTGTTAGATTCAAAACCTCCATGTCGGGTCCCTCTACAAAATAATCTCATGGTTTTATCCATCTCCATTTAGATCTCTCATGTCCTATTGTTTGTAAGCACACAAAATAATGCAGTTTGAGTTAGTGTAAGGATGTCAGACGCTATATTTTGCAAATGGTAGCTCGTGGGACCAAACCATCTATGCCAACATGTCTAGATGGCCTATTGAATGCTAGTGGATGCCTCTTTTTGGTTACCTACATTCCCCATGCTTCTAGGATACATCATCCAGGCGTAGTCCCTTAAGAGCCTTGAGACCAAAAATGCTATATCTTCGACGGGTGATTTCTTGGATTTTGTGAAACCTAGAGACATCTCGTCGATTATGAAACCTCCATGTCAGGACCCTATACAAAAATTATCTCATGGTTTTATCCATATCCATTCGGTTCTCTCATTGTTCCGATGTTTGCAAACACATGTAAAATACTCTTTGAGTCATCGTGTAAGACCGTCGGACGCAATACATAGCAAACGAAAGCTCTTGGTCACCAAACCAACTAGGCCAACACATCGGGGTGGCTAGGTAAATGATAGTGGAGGCCTAGTTTCAGTTTCCTATGCTCCCAGTGATTCCGGGCCACCTCGTATAGGCATAGTCCCTTAAGAGCCCTAAGACCAAAACACGTTATATCTTGATAGGTGATTTCTCATACTCCATAACACCTAGAGATGTCTCATCAGATCCAAAACCTCCATGTTGGGGCCCTCTATGAAATCCTCTTGTGGTTTTATCCATATCTATTCAGTTCTCTCGTTGTCTATTGTTTGCAAACGCATGTAAAATATTGTAGTTTGAGTCAGTATAAGGCTGTCAGACGCTATATTTTGCAAACGGTAGCTCATGGAACCAAACCATCTATGCCAACATGTCTGGATGACCTGGTGAATGATATTGGAGGCCTTGTTTTGGTTCCTACACGCTCCCCATGCTTCTAGACTACCTCATCCGGGCGTAGTCCCTTTAGAGCCATGAGACTAAAAAATGCTATATCTTTGACAAGTGATTTATCGGACTCCGTGGCACCTAGAGATGTCTCGTCAGATTAGACACCTCCATCTTGGGACCCTATAAATAATCCTATCATGGTTATATTCATCTCCATTTGGTTCTCTCGTTGTCCTATTGTTTGTAAACGCATGAAATATTATAATTTGAGTCAGTGTAAGGCTGTCAAATGCAATACTTTGCAAACGGAAGCTCTTGGCTCCAAACCGACTATGCTAACACATCGGGGTGGCTAGTTAAACACTAGTTGAGGCCTTGTTTTGGTTTCCTACGCTCCATGTGCTTCAGGCTACCTCGTTCGGGTGTAGTCCCTTAAGAGCCCTAAGACCAAAAAATGTTATATCTTCGACAGGTGATTTCTCGACTCCATGGCACCTAGAGATGTCTCGTCATATTGAAACCTCCACATTGGGGCCCTCTACAAAATACTCTCATGGTTTTATCCATATCCATTCGGTTCTCTCGTTGTCCTATTGTTTGCAAACGCGTGAAATACTACAATTTGAGTCAGTGTAAGGTTGTTAGACACAATACTTTGCAAACGAAAGCTCTTGGCTCCAAACGACTATGCCAACACATCGATGGCCTGGTGAATGCTAGTGGAGGCCTTGTTTTGGTTGCATATGCTCCCCGTGCTTCCAGGCTACCTCGTTTGGGTGAAGTCCCTTAAGAGCCCTGAGACCAAACACACTATATCTTTGATAGGTGATTTCTCAGACTCATGGCACCTAGAGACATCTCATTAGATTAAAAACCTCCACATTGTGACCCTCTACAAAATCCTCTTGCGGTTTTATCCATATCCATTCAGTTCTCTCGTTGTCCTATTGTTTACAAACACACGAAATACTGCAATTTGAGTCAGTGTAAGGTTGTCGGACGCTATATTTTGCAAACGGTAGCTTGTGGGACCAAACCATCTGTGCCAACACATCCAGATGGCCTAGTGAATGCTAGTGGGGGCCTCGTTTTAGTTCCCTAGTCTCCCTGTGCTTTCGGGCTACCTCATCTGGGCGTAGTCCCTTAAGAGTCTTGAGACCAAAAATGCTATATCTTTGACAGGTGATTTCTCGAACTCCGTGGCACCTAGAGACATCTCGTCAGATTTGAAACCTCCATATCAGGCCCCTATATGAAAAATCTCATCATGGTTTTATCCATCTCCATTCGGATCTCTGTCATTGTCATATTGTTTACAAACGTGCAAATTATTGTAGTTTGAGTCAGTGTAAGGATGTCAGACACAATACTTTGCAAACAGAAGCTCTTGGCTGCCAAATCAACTATTCCAACATGTCTGGATGGCCTAGTGAATGCTAGTGAAGGCCTCATTTCAATTTCCTATGCTCCATGCTTCTAGGATACCTCGTCTGGGCGTAGTCCCTTAAGAGCCTTGAGACCAAAACACGCTATATCTTCGATAGGTGATTTTGGACTCGTGGCACCTAGAGACATCTTGTTATATCTGAAACCTTGTCAGGAGTTCTTGTTTAATGAATAGATAGGATTAAGAATGAATTTGATAGGGGAATGTCTAAGAACACACATGAGTTATCAATTGCTTAGTAAATCTTTCTTGTTTAGGTGAATGGGAGTAAGAGCCCTACGGCTTAGTGACCTTCAATTCTGATAATTTATGCTATGATAAACCCATGGATGATTTCAAAAGCACCTTCAAAAAGATAGGGGTAGTCATCAAGCCTAGTGAAGGGTGTGATGTGATTTCCAAATAACTTGATATGCCTATAGATTTAAAGGTAATAACACGAATTAGATATTGTTTAGACAATCAAGAATCATTAAGTGTAAGAATAAGAATGTCATTGCATCAGAGACATTCTCGAGTATTGGAGTAATGCATATGGAGGCATTCTCAAAAATCAACATATGAAACACATCAAAGATGGCTCTCTTTGAACTATTGAATGCTAGTAAGACTTTGTGGCATCCTTAGATCCTTCTATCCATGCTTGTCCAAAAATATTGTCTTAATGATGGTCCAAAATGCTTGTATGCTTCGAATGTGTTTTATCGGGGAGAAGACTAAGAAGATGCATTAAAAGAATGTAGTAGGTGCATGATAAGATATGAACCATTATTTAGACCATGAGCAAGAAGATTGCAAGTAAGGTAAATACACATATACACATTGATAAATTGAATGTCGAAATTAGGTAACTCTTTATATACATACATTATATAAATATTGCAAAAATCATATTCCATACATGTGCGGATGGAGTTGTAATCACCAATAAATGAAAAAATAATCCTCTTAAATTTGTAATGCACATCATATTAGTTTCATGCAAAAATAACCTACATCATCAAAAATATCAAGTTTCAAATAGTATTTTATGATAATAGTGATTTTAAAAAATGCCCAAATAGGTGTTATATACCATCCTTTTCAAGAATTCCATTAGGCGTGAATAGATGGATTAAGAATGAATTGAAAGGATGTCATGTAAGACATATATATTTCATAATCATCAAAATATATCCCTCTCTGGCCTTGCTTGAAGGACCTCCCTTAGATGAAGATGGAGATAGATGACTTTGGATGATAAACCCATGGATGAGTCCTCTTAAAAAGATAGGGGTAGTCATTGAAGCCTAGTTAAATGCAAATGTTTTTTCAAAATAATTTATATATGTTTTCAACATGATTTAAGGATCATGCTAGAATGAAAGTATTTACAATAAATACAAAACTTACCTGCAATATTGATGTCATCAATGAGACACTCATATGAGTAATCATGAGACATTCTCAAAATATCAAAGATGAGAGATGGAAATTCCGTGACCTCTTTGAACTATGAAGTCTTGTAAAATTGAGGCATCCTTGAAGTCCCTACATACACATAAGACAAAAACATTATCTTAACATCAAAATTAATAGCTATATGCTTAGGGTGTGTAATGAGAAGACTAATTAACATTAAAAGAATATTAGTAGAACCTATGAATTGAAATGAAGACACTCTAAAGAGACCTCAGGATTAACATGTAACTAGGATTACAATTAAGGAAATTATTAACACATTGAATTATGAATACATTACTGCTTAGTAACTTTTCATAATACATTATATGAAATATTGATTTCCAAAGTTTATGCAGTTTAATGAAAATGCTAGTACATGTACATCACCAATAAATGAAAAAAATAATCCATACCTTTATCTTAAAAGATGGTGGGGTGTCTAGTGACCTATCAAGTTCCAAATAGTTGATGAAATGTATAATAAATATGCCCAAATAGGTCATATACATACATAGTATTAAATGCCATATAGGTGTAATATAATGGATGACATATATATATAAAAAGACATATATATACCTAATCAAAAATCTATATATATGCCTATCAAAGAAAGAAGGGTGAGATATGATAATTTGGATGCCCGAGCCCATGATGATATATGTGTGTGTGTGTATATATATATACAAATGCATTATAACTTGATACTTAATTTATATATATTTAAATGTATTTAAGATCATGCTATATAATGAATATATGTATGTATATATAGGAAATACATACAATCATTATGTATATACATATAACATATAATGTCATGTACATCTCATATAGATATATGAGTCATTCTCAAGATGATGACATGGAGTAATGCAATATATGGAGACATTCTCAAAATATCATCAGATATATATAAAAGTACATATAATGACAATATTTTAACTAATTTTATAACATGAACTATTATATATATATGAATGATGACATATATGTATATATATCTGTAATGTATATAGAATATATAAGGAAATCTATTACCTATAATTCTTATGAAAGCATTTAACATAATATGAATATATATAATATAATAAATATATATTATATGTTTAATACCTATATACATATCTTCATATATGAAATATATAGTGGCAACATCTTTATGTATATCACAAAGAATGGGGTGTCTATAATAACATCTATATCATACATGTATCAAGTGTTTTAGATAATATGAGAAGACATATAATATAGCATTAAAGAATATACATATATATTTGCATGCATGAAAATTTTATATGAACCATTCTAAATTATAAAGAGACCATGAGCTGACCACTTGTGGTCGGGATGAAATGCACCTCCCAGCGTGCTTTTGTAATATCACATATACACATTGATAATTATCTGAAAAATTTAATTATATAAGTAAATCAAGGTAACTTTTTGTAACATACATAATAAACATACAAATACCTAAGGTGACCCCAATACTTGTAATCTAAATGTCTCACTCAAAAAGGCATCTGACATAGTGACATTATCGTGTGCACCCCTAGCACCAATTCCACCAAAATCAACACACATGAAAGTGGCGTCCTCCTCGGGCCCCAAACATATGCTACCACACGACGAGAAAAGATGTGGCCTCATGTTAGTACTCCCTGAGGGAATACTTCTGTGTACCTCTGCGAGCATCTGGCTCAAAAATCTCCCTCTTATGTCAAACAAGGGTCGTGAGATAGCCCCTAAAGTGCGTGGAGTGTATCAACTCTATTGTCTCTTTCACTATTGGAGGGACACTCTCAGGGTGAGAGGGATTTTGTGCTGGGGCTCTACCTGCTGAATAGGTACACGTTGTGCATCTGTTCGATCCTGTGTAAATCCTTTTACTCGGCCCTAGAAATCTCGGAAATCAAAATAATTTGGGATCTCATTGAGGATAAACTGCAATAGAGTTTCCTTAGAAAGTATAGTGGCACCTCATTGTTATTGCAAGGTGGAAAATCAAACACCATCCACCATCGGTCCCAAAATTATTTTTAATCAAATTATTATTGCACCAATGGATGGGAAACTATTTGCATGACAACGAAACATGCAAATTAGTGGGGGTCCATGAATAAGGTGCATATGACGTCTTTTGTAATTTATTTTTCTTTACATCCACCTATGATAATTTGTTCGAATAATAAACCCTACAACCCTCTCTGTAAGATGTATAACAATAAATTTTCCTCATTGCCATGTCAACTCGAGCAACTAATGCCTCTAATGTGTTTACAAGAGAGGCGCGGTGGGGGTTTGTAGATTGTGAATCCCTCATTCTTTTGATTATATCCTCAATTTCAATTTTGTTTTCAACTATGTGGGCTGCTAAATCTTCTTGAATACCAGGGGGAAGTTGAGAAACTGTGGGAGGGTTGAGAGGGATGACAAGAATAACAAGGTTTGGTTGTGGTTGATTCCCTCGACCTCGAACTATAGAAATAAAAAAATGTATTCAATTCAAATTCTACTCTACAATTATCAAATTTCAATGCAATTTTGAGAAAAGAATTACTTACCTCTTCTCCGTGGTGCAATCATCGATTTAGATCTTCGGTGATCCAAAGATGATCATTTGAGCTTGAGATCTAGCTAAATGACAAAACGTGAGGGCATGGTTAAGCTCTAAAACTCACGTTTGAGGGAGATAAAATGATAGAGGCTTGGGCTTCTTTTTTATTTATAGAAGACATAACGCATACGCATTATGGTTTGGTAAATTCCAAACCTAGGAAATTAAAATGCGATCACGTTATAATAGAATGCGTACGTGTTTTGCTTTTTCAGGTTTTTGTCCACTTTTGGCCCCCCAACTTCATGCACTTACCCTGTTATTTTGTTACATTTTTGATATAGCTCCATTGAACTTTGAAATGGAATCATAGACCACTTCATGCATTCCCTGCATAGAGGAGATGCAGATGCCTTGAAATCACTCCAGCTAGAACTAGATCATGATGCACTTTACACTCTGCATCGTATTCATGATGTAGAAACATATTTTCATCGAATGAGACTTTCAGCAATGCCCATTGCAAATGCAACTGAAACTGGTCTATGGGGTGACAACTTCTACATAAATTGGTTGGAAAAATGGCTTAACATACCAATATGGGTTTGGTCAAAGACAAAAGGTAATAACTATTTCTAATTCAATGCACAAAACCATATGCTTCCATTCTGTGTGTTGTTTCATGATGCCAATCCTAGTTCATGACCATTACGAACCCTCAGACTTTGAGAAGAAAAAATCTGATTGCATTCTTGCAATTGAAAAAATACATTTTCATATTCTTGTGTTACACTTAAGACTAATTGGAACAATCTTGACCGTGCTCTAGAAAATGTAGGCCTCCTCAGAATAAAGTCTGCTACTATAAACTGCGGTGAAAGCTTGTTCAATTCTATTTGTGAATTGTGCAATCAAGAATTTGACATTCATTGTTTGAGGTGATATGTTGCACAATCATTTTGCAATGCATATTTAAGTCAAAATGTGGATGCATTGTCTTGCTTACACAATTACCTTAACATTAATGTCATCGAAAGCATACCGTACATTGCAAATTGGCAAGGCTTTATTATAAAAATGGCCATTCCCTATAACGAAGGAAGAATTGAAGGAAATCAATTTTGCTTACAATGGTTGTCAATCATTTTCAATGTAAAAATACAAGTATGGGACGCACAAACCATGAGTATTGTGAAATTGTATTCTGGTGTATCAAAACCAACAACAACATACAATCTTTTATACTTTTTTCAAATGAAGGGCATTCTCATTATGAAGGTTTGATTCAAGCATCCTCAACTACATATATTCCTTCTAATTCCTTTTTACATGAGAAAATACGAAGAAAAAACACTGAACAAATCTTTGCGCAAGATCAAACATGAAATATGAAGCAAAAAAACAACACATCCTCGCAAAATTCAAAAGAATCCACCAACCAGAAAAATAAAGTACGTAAGTGCTCTAGAATTTTGCTTCGTCGTGTTAAAATTGAAATTCGCAAAAATGGAAACAAGAAATCGAAATCTAATATTTGTATACAAATTTTCAAAAAAAAATTAACGATACACCAATACATGGTTGTCTAATCTGCAATCAATTGAAATTTAAATCCAACATGACTATGTTTAGAGATCCAAAAAAAATATATTTTAATTTAACTAAAGACGAACAAATAAAAGAAACGAAAAAAAATATGTCTCAATTACTATAGATGCTTAAGAAATGGAACCTTGTCAAAACTTGCATCACCCGTTCACATAGAATTGAACTTTGTGCTTCCACTTGTAGCAGATTATTGACCTTGAAGAGTGGCTAGTTTCTATGAGAATAACGTTTGCACAAATAAGGCATTGTACACACAAAAACCACAATTCACCTTAAAAGGAGCCATAATAAATGTGCCTTCAGATGTGGATATAATACAAAAAGCATTGCCAAGACGCATAGAAGAAACAAAAACTATTGCTGTGAACTCAAACGTCATTTGCAATACAAAGATGCCTTTCATTCAGGAAATGTACGTCCTAATGCCATCATGAAAGCATTACAACAACTTTGTATCAGATGGAAAAAGTACATGTAAATAAAGAATGGATTCGTTTCCTTCCATCAATTGTTGATGATGATTCAGAAAATGAAATAATTTCAAACAACATCACTATGGACGAAGACAACGACAACGAATATATCAGCGATACTTTGGTCCATGGATTTACAAATGCAAAATGCATAGTTGACCTCCAAGATAAGTTAATACAGATTGCTCCGGCAGAGGGTCAACGTCCACTTGGTATATTCCATGATAAATTTTCAGAGGAAATGAACTTTCCCACTCTTTTTTTTGGTGAACCTCATCACGCAAATGCTATGAAGTCTATTTCTTTTCACAAAATTGCACAATGGGAGGTCTTGAATACTGATCGGAGATTTGCATATCATATCACCAACTTGTTTTTCAAAGCAATTAAGATCATTATTGCCCAAGTGCGAGCATGCATTTGGGTTAGGATTCGAAAAGGACAACTGAGGGGAAGAAAACTCTTGGCAAAAGATGTCAAATACAAGCCCAACCTAGAAAAAATATTGAAATATGATATTGGATACATTGACTTCAAAAAAATATGAATTTCACCAGACTACATGCAACAAGTAAAAAAAAATGTTTTTGCCATGATACGACAACTAGGACCCCCAACATTTTTTTTGACCTTTTCAAGTGTTGAGCATTGTTGGAAGCCTCTTTCACTTGCTCTGTCAAACCTATATGACCATCACATGCAATGTTCTCCTATTGGAAAACCACTTCTGATGATCGTAACAACAAAAATTTTTTCATCAAACACGATCCAATCACATGTACTCGCTACTATAAACATCGACTAAATGCACTCAAACAATTGTTGTGTAATGATAATACATTCTTTGGAGACATTGTTGACTATTTCTGGGTTACTGAATTTCAAAGCCGAGGAAATGCCCATAGCCATTGGTTGATATGGACAAAAGATGCACCTGTATATGGAAAAGACAAAAAATCCTCCATTTCACACTTTGTCGACACCTACATAACTTGTAACACAGAATCTTTTGCTCCTAAAATAGCAAAATTGCATGAACATCGCCATACAGAGAGTTGCAATGAAACAAACACAAATACTCGAACCACAACAAAAAGGTAAACAAAAAAAATGCAGATACAATTTCCCTCAGCCTCCAATGAAACAAAGCTACAAATATTCTTACAAAGAAAAGGCTCCATGTATATCTTCCACATGACGATCCATTTGACAATCCATCCACCGGTCGTCAAATGTAAGGCATATGTGAAGCCGTGCATCATCGACCAATAAATTTAATCCATTCATTTCTCTTTCGGATGTCGATGGGAAGACAACTTTCGCCAATACAAACACCTTTCAGCGTAATAAAAAGACTATCATACCATTACATATATTATTAAAGCTTATTAGTGACCCTCTTGATTTAGTGATGTGTGTACCATTTGCACATACTCTACTCTTGTCTATTGAAATGTAACTATTTCTCGCAACCAAGAATTAAGTAAAAATTTACTTGATTGTTCTCGGAAGTCGGGCTCTCCGTCTTAAGAAGCCTCCATGGTGGAGACTCGAGATACAATTTTGTGGTTCATAACTGACTAGAAATGAATATATTGTGCGGTTAAATGGTATCCACGTTTCTAACTATCGTACAAGGAAAACAAAATTATTTGAATACAAGTTAGAAAGGAAGATATTTAATTCACAATTGGCCGGTTTGAATGTTATCCACGTTTGCAATTTAAAACATTTTGATCGTACAAGAACAACGAATAAAATATAAATAAAATTTGAAGTGTATTTGAGCGCTGAATTTTTTTAGCGTTATGTGTGTGCTCGCGAATTCCCACTAGCGTTTAGAATTCATATTACAATTCATGGCACATCATTGTCTTCTTCTCCTTTCTAAAGGGGCAGGGCCTCCCACATTTGTCACTGTAGTAGGCAGAGCCCAAGCACCGTTTAGTGACCGTTTAAGTGCTCTTAAAAAATTGCTCGAGAGGCTCTCTAAATGTGCATGTGAGATGTTTGATATTGAAGATATTAAATTATACCATGAGAATATCAGGGGAAGAGAAAAACTTTAACGATATCAACTAATTCTTTGTGTTAGGAAAAATTAAAACACTTTTTCCCAATAGGACATGAAATGATGCATTTTTATGCCGAAAGGCGTGTTCTATGTTAGAAAGGCGGAGGGGCTCTGACGCGGACAAAGACATGAGCGAGCGTGATTTTTTGGTCGACGATGTACGCATTGACATCTACCGTACACGTGGCTGAAACTGTACGCATTGAAGTCACACAGGAAATCGTGCAGGTTTGCGCCCACCGCCATGCGCGCGAGATAAAATCATAGAATTGGGTAGCATCTCCATGACAGTGAATGTTAAAGAATTGAACCACTTCTTAGCATGATATGCCACAAGCTTTCCGTCCACCAACAGAAAACGGAACATCTCTGCAGGGTTATGATGAATTGGGAGAAGATTTTGCAACGGAAGCCAAAGATTTGGTCCTGGATGATACGCTCGAAGGCTCACTGCACCGTTTCCAGCTTCTTGGTGATATGCAAATAACATTCCCTCCAATTGCACCGCTGAAGCTCTGGTATTCTTCCCCATGTGGAACATGTCACATTATATGCAATCTCGCGCAATCATTTCTTATGAATATTTGATCTTTGAATAGGACAGGAGCGTGTAATGGGTGTTGGGAATGGGTGAAAGAAAACTCTGGCGGTGGACTCTGAATTGCAGTCCATTGAAATGAAAGTGGGTCGTATACTTCTCCCCAATCTGGCACAGTAGATGTTCGACAAGGGCGATGGCACGACCCTCCAAACACATAAATCCTTCCATTCGCTGCAGCAGCAACAACGACATTTTTCCTGGGTTTCAAGGAGCGAGGCAGAGCAGTCCATTTGAAGGATACAGGATCACATCTGTACACACTTCTGGAAGGAGTTCCATTGTAATCGCTGCCATTGATAACATAGAGGTGGCCATTCAAAACTGTTTCTGGGAAACGCAGAGACGTGCAGATTGTACGCAAGGAAGATTTGGTAGGCACTGAACTCGGTAATGTTGAGATAAACCCAAGACGAGGTAACATCAGGAGACGAGCTGTAATTAGCAGGTGTGATAATGCGAATTGGTTTTATAAATTCATAGCAATGAGCCCGTCTTTCAGATTCAAGTCATTACATGCATTGTCATTTATATGATACCTGCAATTTTCTTATATCCTCTTATAATCTCATTTATGGTGACAAAATGGACTCTTATTATCCTCTTATAATCTCGTATACGGGTAGGGCCCGCCGTCAAATCTCAGCCCTGACCAAAACCCTGTAATTTTTTCTTTTTTTGGTTGGACTTGGGCAAGATTTCAATAAATTTAATTTAATTTTACTTTGTCACTTGTTGTTTTAAATAAGGAGGGCGTCTAATTATTTGTGGTGTGGAGTTGGACAAACAATTCAACCGAATCGAGTTTTAATTTCATCGGTCCGTCCGAGTACGTATCCCTTGTAATTTTTGTGTTTTTGGCCAGGTAAGATTTCAATCCGCGTTCATTTCAAAGTGTTCGACATGGGTTTAATTCCAAATGTTCCCGATGAAATAAGCAGAGAGTGTCTGACGAGGGTGGGATACGAATCGCATAACACTCTGAGAGCGGTTTCCAGAAGTTGGGAGGCCTTGTTGAATAGCCCCGTTTTTAATCTTCTTTTGAATATTTCTACATCACCAACCGTATAATTTAATAAACATGTTGACAAATAAAGAAGTAGCTTAAATTGCTAACCATTATTACACCGAAAGGTGTTTACAATGGGAGAAACCGACAAATACAATGACGACCAAGATGATTTGGTTGGATAAGCAAGAAGCTACTTCTATGTTCGAAAAGAAGGACACACTGCTTTACCACCTGTATTTGGGAGTGTATTAAACAATCCCATAATGCATGTGATGTTATTTGCCAGCCAATCTTTTCCTGAGTACTCATTCCAAATAAAAACTAGCAATCTAGGTGTGAGATGTTAACGCCGAAAGAGAAATAATGGTAAGTGGAAACGGAAATTATAATAGACAACAAAGCACCGCGTACCGATCAAATTCAATGACGAGAAATACAGGAAAATGATGTGTCCAAAACAAGTTTTCCTAAGCATTGTTGATGATAGAGACAGTAGCAACATTCAGAAGACATTTTTCGACCCAACCAACTATTTTTCCTGAGTACTCATTCCAAAAAACTAGCAATCTAGGTGAGCGATGTTAACACCAAAAGAGAAATAATGGTAAGTGGAAACAAAAATTATAACAAACAAAGCACTGTGTCTTGATCGGATTCAACAATGAGAAATACAGGCACACGATGTGGATGGAATGATTTGTCCTAAACATTGTTGACGATAGAGGCAGTAACAACATTCAGAAGACATTTTCGACCTACAAATTTGCACAAAGGATGACTTTTTGGTCGACATAGAGGAAAACTTTGTGTTGCAAGCGAACCATAATCAACCGATCCTGAGTCAGTATGCCCGTGGAATTGGCAATGGGAGAGTAAAGGGCTTTCAAAAATTGAAGGTTGCGGTTGTCCATCTTATCATCAATTGCTATAGTACTCATACTTGCTAGGAAAATACACAATTTCTTTATTTTTTGTTTTGTTTTTCTTATTTATATCACTCCAATGATTAGTTTAGGGAAAGAGATCGAAGAGCAAGAAACAAAGAAAATTACCTGAGCACTGTCACATCCAATGCTTGTTTAATGGCGAGCTCTAGGCATCTGATTTTTGAATATCCCATAACCACCTAAAACCCGCACATGCACATATCAAGCGGAAAGAGAAATAAAGAAGAAGATGTTCGAGCTGGAAGCGGAGAAGTGTGGCGACAACAAAAATTATGGTAGAGGCGGTGAAGTCCACAAACACTAACCTCTAAGGGGGTGTTTTCATTTAAACAAGTCATGGCGCTTGCACTTTGAGAACGAACTCAAGAGCTTGCGCATTAAGCAAGTTAAATGAAGAGTTCTTTTCAAGAGCAACCAACCATATTGACTCATGATAGGTTGATTATGGATCAATTGCAACATTACATTTTTCTCTACATCAACCAGAAACACATACTTTCCATAAATTTATGGGCTCAAACTTGTTTTGTAAATGATGCTATTAGGTCTATCGACAACACTGTTTAAGACAATCCATTCTTCCCACATGGTTTGAAACATGGTTCTTTGTTCTCCATTTCAATTTCCTTTTCCGCTCAGCAATATTTCTGTTTCGGCGTTAACATTACACACCTCGCATCTGATTGTTAGTACGTTACTACGCCGGAATGCGTAAACACAGGTGGGCAACCCACCACTATCTGACAAAATCCGATGATCCCAAATTGTTGCATCGTCAACCATCAAACGGTGGGAAATAATTTCATCTCTTACACATCCGCAGTTTGATTGCATCATTTTTTGTGTCGTTTATGACGAGGATGTTTTGTCGCTAAATATTAATTAATTTCTGATGTGGTTTGGCAGTCGCTGTCGATGTATCTCTTAGAAGTGGCGCTGCCCAAATTGAGAGGAGCACTGAACATGTGCTTCTAGTTGTTTATCACTTTCGGCATATTGGTCGCCAATATGATAAATTACGACACACAAAAGATCCATGGCTGGTGGGGTGGTGATTATCTTTGGCTTTGGCGGCAGTTACGACAGGCATAATGACGATCGGATCGTTGGGGTTTCAGACACCCCCAATTGTGATTCATTTATTTACGGAGTGATGTGCGCCCTCTAAATTCGTGAAAGGTTACTTCGAGGAGGTGGCTCTCAAGTACCCGACTGTTCTATTTCTGTTAGTTGACGTGGATGAATTCAAAGTAATTTTTCTGCCCTGTTTCCGAATCCAAATCTATAAAATTTTGTGTCTTGGGGGTGTTTTTAAAGTTTTTAGTTGTTGTTGGTGTCATGCAGAGTGTTGTAGAAAAACTGGATGTGAAGGTGATGCCGACCTTTTTATTTATGAAGGACGAAAATCAGGTGGTGTACAAAATGGTGGGAGAAAATACAGAGGAGCTGCTCAAAAGGATCGTCCTCTTTGCAAAGTCCACCTGTCACTCCTCGCAAGTCCGATAAATATCTATGCAAATAAGTTGTAAATTTAGATAGGTATGGTGTTTTCCTTTGGGTTTTAGTAGTTTTTATGATTCACAACCATCTCTTTATAAGGTGCAGACTGTTATGAGCTTCTGTATCCATATGTTTTTACGCCGAAAGGCGTATTCACTAGGGAAATCCCCCATCCCACTGAGAAGTGACAGACATCTTACGGTTCAAAAACTCTACATCATCGACCATCTTGACTGTGAGAAATCGCTACGTACAGATAGTAGATATGGTCATTGACAGGTGTCTTGCATACTTTGCTTCCGTCTTGCATGCGGAGCAAGGTAGAGATTTGACAGATGTTCACATTTTTTCAAAGCAAGTTAGATGCAAAGCCATGCTATGCATGAAAAACACGAAAACATTGCAGCAAAACTACAAGAGATGGATATAAAGTTTTCTCAAAAAATGATGATATTCAATCCTCAAATGTGGGGTCCCAGTTTTTTTCCTTCATTAAAAAAATTCATGTCTTATTAAAGATAGTAGATTCGTTCCAAAAGTGTTTAACATAAAATTCCCTTGTTTTATGCTTGGGATTTTTGCCTCTTTATTGTTCGGCATAAAATTCCAATATTTTTCAGCTTGCAAGATGATACACATGTAGAGAGCATTAACTTGATAAGATCAACATCCACAACATTCGGTTGTATGAGCAAATTATATTTGACTGCCTTATGAATATATTTAAACTCTTTACCTAAAAAATACGGGGGAGATCTTAGAACAATTAAATTGGGCCAACATTAAAATTGAGGATCATACAAAAGCTTTGATATTCTGTTATTTCTTTTCCAAAAAAAAATGTTGAATTGATAATTGCGGTACCATTGTAGGAATTTCATGTGATGGGAAGATTCAGCCACCAAATTTAATTCCCTAATTTGAGGGGTCTTATATAAGGTTCAAAAATTAAAATTTATCCAGTGAATAGGTGCTACAAAAGTCTAACACAATGTGAGCCTTGCATAATTTTTGGGTGATGTGGAAAGGGCTCTTGCCATGCGGCATAGGCAAGTTGGGAATTGAACTTATAATGTAGGACATTATTTTGTAATTATGTTGAAATGCGTATTCATTGGGGAAAAGTCCCCCTCTCTCTAACAAGCGACAGACTATTGACGATCATGAGTAGTTGGTTGACGAAGTGCAGATACTCCTCCACCATACACGTGGCACACATTTCCACATAAAATCTACCATAGTAATCATCGTCATTGTCCACATAAGCCCAAGATTTAATAATGACATACGCGGGAGCCCAAAACTATTGTGGAGGTTCAGGGTCATTCTGGTCTGACTTATCCCTGCCCTTGGATGACATGGCGACCTGATCCGATGACTTGTCTCCCTTCTTCTTGCTGCCCTTCTTTCGGTGGTTGTCGAGTGCTACGAAGATATTAGTGTTGTTTATGCCCAAAGATAAAGATCCATCGTCCTTGCCCCTCAGTCCCCCTCCGACCATCCTAACTGCTTAGTCCCAGTCATAGCTCTCTTAGATGGATTCTATTTTTTCTTCAATTCGTCGAGAAGAAAGAAAAATGGTTCCAAACCCTAGAAGAAATTTCCAAAACCCTAATAAAAGCCTAAGGCTTTGTAATGTTTTCTGTAAAGAGACCAGTCGATCTGGTTCCCTACTGGAATACCAAACCCTGCTAGACATTATTGGGGATTATTTTCATTTCATTTGGAAGGACTACAAACAGAAAACATAGATAATCTTGACAGGGTATTTAAGTGATGGGGCAATGGTAGAACATCTTTCATGAGGAGGTTATTATGGATTTTAGTTAATTACGTCGAAAGGCGTCTTCATTAGGGAAATCACCCCTCCCTCTAACAAGTGGCAGACCATCGATTATCATGAGTAGTTAGTCGATGAAGTACAGACACTCCTTCACCATACATGTGGCACACATTTATTCATAAAAAAAATGTTTACATTGTCAGAGTTGAAGATATAAAACATGTATCGCATCTATTTTTCCCCAAGTGGAATTACAAGTGCAAAGAAGACACAAAAATTCCATACAATGTATAAAACTACACAAAATTATATGGCATTTACAACTATGTTGGTGTTAACACAACATCATGATTCCCGAAACTTCTTATTTTAACCTCCATTTTATGTTTCTTAGAAGAAACCACTTCGCAACATTTCCATCTGGAAGCCTGTCCTAACAAAACAAAAAAACTAAGTTTTTTATTTTCTTGAATCACAAAGTGTCATCGACGATGTTGATAAAAAAATTGGGGTTAATGATTACCCTCGTCCACTCAATTTTTTTTTTTGAGAAACCACCATGATGTTCTGTAATGTTTCAGAGGTCCCGTTGCTCCGAGTGCAATTGATTTTCACCCAATCCATGGCCCTTTAGGTGTAAGTGGTTCCAACAACATGTGAGATATTAGCTATATCAATATCGTTGAAGAAAAGAACGGAGGACCTCTCACATATGTTTCTGTGCACGTTGCGGGTATTGAAGAGGAAGGAATATTTCTGGGTAGAGTTGGTTCATGTCAGGAAGGTTTGCATAGGGGACTCTAGAACACAGGAGGACCATAATTCTTTCGAATATTTACCCGCAGTAGCCCCATGAAACATACACCGACCAATTGAGCCTCAAACCAAAGCACATGCAATTGTGGAAAGAGTAAAGAAGAAGAAGATGTTCGAGGTGGAGCGAAGTGGATTGAAATGCATCTGCAAGCTGCAAAGGTGAGGGAGTGTAGAACAAAGCTCATGCTCTTTACGATGTGCTCCCCCTGGCATGTCTATGCTCATGATACCCTCGCCCTAAAGAAAGTCGAAGATGGATTTATAATAAATTCCTTATGGGTAGTTGCCACACATGGTTTACATAATGTACTCATATTTTTGGGATCACTTGGTAAATTGACTCATAATAGGTTGATTATGGATCTTTTGCAACACAAAATGTTTCTCTACGTCAACCAAAAAGTCAATCTTTGTGCAAATTTGTGGCTTCAAACATGTCTTTTTAGTGGTGCTGCTAGCTCTATCATCGACATTGTTTATGACTAATTGTTCCATCCACCTGGTTTGTCTTTACTCATCCTCAACTTTAATCGATACACAGTGTTTTATTGTCTGTTTCAATTTCCTTTTCTACTCACCATTATCTCTCTTTCGGCATTAACATTGCACACCTCACATGCGATTGCTAGTCTTTATAACTCTCATGAAATGTCACCGCTAAAGAAGATCCTTTTATGATATGTTTGTATACTTATTCTTTTGTCAATAATATCGCTATTAAAAAAATTTGTATCAATATTTTAGGGTAAGAACAATTATTATTTTCAAAATATATATTTTACACTAACATTAACAAAGTTTCTAAACATATTATAAATTCTATAAATATTAATGACACCATTTTCATAAATAATCAATAACAATTTACTTAATTTTACATTTACAATACTAATATATTTTTACACTAAAATAAAACAATTAGATTCATGTATATTCCATAATACAATAACAAAGCGTACTAATTGATACCATGATTTACACATAATACAAATTATATTTTATAAAATATATGTAAATCACGTGTTAATGATGTGCAATCTTGTTGGGTTTCAGAATGGAACATGGGTTGAAACCATAGTTAGGGGACAACAAGTCCCTCCTCTTTAATGGGAGAGGTTCCCTTATTGAAAGCAGGAAAAACAAATGTATAGATATACAACTCTCAATGTTAGGACCTGATATTCTAGAATGTTTTCATACTTAAAATATTATCAATCAGAAGGAATGGAAGAATATAGAGATGGGAGAAGGAAGAAAACAACAATGCTTTTGGGAAATATAGATAGTAGAGTATCTCCCTACTCACATTGAACCAAGAAACTATAGAAAGGATCAATTACTTCACCACCTACACAAATCTATAGACACAAAGTTCTAAAGATTCACACAAACCAGAACACAAAGTTTCTATTGAATGCAAAATAAAAGATCCATTGAATCGAGCAAGGAGAGAGAAAGGTACAACAGAGGAAAATAAGAAAGAAAGAACTTCGTATTGAATTACTTCAGAATTTACAACTTTCCTAGAAAAACCAGAATCCCTTTTCCCATGGCCAAAGCCATATATTTATAACAATTTGTTTACATCCATACTTTGTCCCCAAGAAAAGAATATCCGAAAGGGATAATGTTTGTTGCAGATCCTCTTTTGGAAAGTGACATGAAACAAACACTCATGAAAACAGGAGGTTCCAAAAGGTGAATATCTCGTCAGTTTGAGCATGATTATTTTAGTAGGGGACATCTCATGATTTTCTCCTTCACATGGTTCTACCATTTCCACCTTTTAACCACTTTCATAGCACTCAAGTGCTTATTGATAAGTTTTATCCCATTTTATCGCGTATGCCCGATAAAATCCATTTTCTGATGATTAAAATTTACATCCCTTCAAACTTATCAATTCAGCTTCAAAACCAACCAAAAATGCATCTCATGGAGAAACAAAAGGAATACAGAGAAAAGAATGAGGAATGAGCCATTTTTCATGTTTTGCAGAGCTTTGGTTTGTTAATGGCGATAAAAACCAGAAGAGGGCATTTGGCTATCATTTCCCCCTTTTACCTTCAAATTTGGGCCCTACACGTGGTGAGATCCAAGCAAGGATGACCACCGGGAGAAATTTTGCATTTCCTGACATTTGGGAGAAAAAGTGCATTTTCTCGATTTGCTCTGCCTACCCTTGCTCACCAAAAGCCGGACACATGGCATCATCTGAGTGGCCAAGGAAATGTAGGTGAAACTACCATTTGAACTCTTTTATAAAAAGGCTCAAATTCTCAAAAACCTCCTGCCGGCCCACTTTGACTTTTCAACATGGACACATGGCACCATGTGATTGATTGTGGGGATGCACTTCTGCTTTAGACTTTATCTATTTTGAGAAAGGGAAGAATTCCATCTTTTTCCTATGTCCCGCCATTGACTTTTCAACGTAGGCCACGTGTCACCATGTGATTGGTGTGGGCCTCAACTTAGAAATTTTCCTTTCGCTTGGGCGGGGCCACGGGCCATTTTAGAACTCTTCGCCTTTTGTGGAAACAAGGCTAAAATTCTCAAAGTCTCCCACCGGTCCACCAAAGTGCTTATGAACTGAGAAACAACCATGTGTCCCTCTCTGATCTGTTGACACGTGGAGCCACCTGATTGGTTGCGGGGATGTGCCTTGCTTTTTATCTATTTAAGGAAAAATTCCAACTTTCCCCCAAAGTCCATGTCCTCGCCATTGACTATTCAACATAGACATGTGTCCTTCTCTAATTGGTTGGGCCTCAACTTAGAAATTTTCCTTTTGCCACAATGCCTTAGAAAATAAAATGGATTCACCGGCTCGAACCTCCACCAAAACTACTCTAGCCAATCAGGGACTAATGGGGATGCGGGGAAAATCGACATTTTTTCCAAAATCACCAAAAGTCATAAGTTCACAAAGAAACCCACCGGCCGCATCCAATGGGAAACAAATGCGTAGCCTCACCTTCTCGAGCAAGAATTTGATGGGGAAAAGAACGTAGAAAGTTGTAGGAAATGGGAAAATGCCATTTCTGCTCCGATGAAGGATTTATTTCTCTGAAAAAGGTTAGAAACAAAAGATGCAAGTCCCCATGCATTCCAACCCATCAAAGGAGAACCAAAATCATTTCCCACCTACTGAAAATAGGTAAAATGTTTTAACGAGGAATAGGGAAATGATTTAAAAACCCGTGGGAAATGAAAAAAGAGTCATGAGGAGTTTAAAACACAAATTTCTTCCATGGTAGGGCTCAATTTTCATGAATTTAGATTTGAAAAGGTGTGGAAAAATGGGAGGACAAAAATCTATAATCAATAAGATATGGATAAAGTGTCAAATCATATAATAACCATTAACCATTAATATTCATGGTCAACCATTTTCGCAAAATACACAATTACACTTTTCTTATTTTCATATTTACAAAAACTAGAACCTTTCTAAAATAAATCATATAAATACAATCCCACTATACAAAAGCCTAATTTAACAAAGTCCATGGTCTTCCCACACTACGAATTACAATTTACAAATTATATGGCCATGGGTCATAATATTATAGAATATCCCAAATCATGTATATAGATTTTTATGAGCTCATTTCAATGAATGGGATTTGATATATGAACTTTAATGATCAAAATGGAGCCATCCTCAACTATTTTAAAGTGTATAAATGTGTTCTAGAAATGTGCTTTAGAAACTTCCAGTAATTTACTTGTAAATTTTGAAGAGAATTAAATTTAATTAAAGAATTAAAGGACTACAACTAGAAAGGATATGTCTTCATATATGTATATCAACAATTTCGTAATGTGTAAATATATTTACCATTCACTGAAATGAAAGAATTTACATTACATAACACATATTGGCACCCACCTACCCATAAACATGTCAAAACCTCATTCGTAAATGAGCGTGATACATTGATGCAACGCCCACACACTCGTATGAAACAAACAATATCTAATGTTTAGACATGTCATCCTAAACAATGTTCCCACTTCCATTTAATTTTTCCACCATTTCATTGTGCATCTACTACTCTCCAAAAAAAACCACTACGATTGGTCACATGTGGAGACAACACGGTTTGTGGCTGATGGAAATATTAATTTATAAAATGTATTGGAATATCCTTTTTGAGGCATGGGAATGCGTGCAATATTTTATTTTTTAAAAGAATTTGTAGCTGCCCCCACACTCTATTGAGTTAATCATTATAGAGTGTTTCTTACTAGGTAAAATGCAGTTCAACCACCATACCTTTTTTTCTCTCTTTCTTTTGTTTTTGTCCTAGAGAAAATCAATGACATAATGTTTTGTTTTATTTATGTTTTTAATTAGGGATTTATTGGATTTTTACCAATTATAATTTTGGTCTATTTAAGTAATAAATTGTATTGATGTGAA
This sequence comes from Taxus wallichiana var. yunnanensis, assembly GCA_018340775.1. Lineage (NCBI taxonomy): Eukaryota > Viridiplantae > Streptophyta > Pinopsida > Cupressales > Taxaceae > Taxus > Taxus wallichiana. The sequence continues at coordinate 311,063,977 of CM031240.1, forward strand.
TAATGAACTAGATTGAGATGATAACATGGACCATAGATAACATATATTATTTGGGTATGAACAATCTGAGTCATGGAACATGAGTGGCACATGTAGGTATTTAATTCCCACCTTTTTCTTTCCAACTTTCCATTAATGTATCATCTTATCCAAGAAATTAAATGTCATCCAATAGAAAATCTTGATGTGATAAAACATAAAATTAAAAATAGCAAAACCCAATTTTCCCCATATTCTCTCAAAAAAGTATTTCTTTCAATTTTGTAAGGCCCAGTTGTTGGCCCTAGAATTGATGGACAAGTTTGCAATGCTAATTGAGTGAACCCTCCATATGGCTAAACAAAGATGTAGTGCAATGTTATTCTTAAGCTCAATTATATTTTTGACTAAATTGACTCATGTTACTTAATACTTATTTCATCATATTTGTGTACCACCCCAAAAGATTCTCTCCATGTTTTCTCCTTGATATATTAAATATTTTAAGAAAACCTTATAGAGATATGTCCAAATATCTTCCCAAATTTGTCGCCTCTCACAATTTTTTTATAAAACTAGACCAAATTATCAAAGCTAGATTATTAAAAAGTGTCAGAGTTATGCCTATGTTTGAAATAAGTAACCCTTTATGAACAATTATGCACAAAATGAAGTTAGTAAAAATAAACACCATCACTTATATATACACAAAAATATAGGTCATCAATGAATTATCCATAAACATTATTACATGATATTGTTGTTGAAATTGTTATATTAACAAGTAATTACGTTGATAGTCATTTTTCCAAACGATGCAAGCAAGCTCTGACAATCGATTGACCAAATTATAATATTGAAATTGAAATGTTTCCTATTTATAACATTGGATGAGCCAGAGAATTCAAGGAGGTCCTAGGTGCAAAAATAAAAATATTTTCCCTCTTTTTCCAATGCCTTAAACATTATTTATGCCAATAGGCGTTTCCAAATGGGAGTTTCTTTGGATGCGCTTGTCAAACATAAGGGGAAATGGAAGGTCAATATTTTTTCCTGGTATTCATTGATAGATTCGTCATCAGGATTTTTGTTGAGGGGAAACCCTGATCGCTACCTTAATCACTAAAGTGAAGATCTAATCGCAAATGTGCATGAAATAGTGACATACGTAGTCTTAAATGTAAAATTTCCATATCTAACATATCAAAAGTTTTGGATTAAAAAATTTACAAGTTTTCCTCGGAAGTATTCATCATCCAAATTATGTTTCCTCAATGACCTGCACACCTCACCCCAGGTTTCTTTTCAGACGATTAAAAAAAGGGCATGTGGTTCACATGTGCCTAGTCATAAGACAAAAAATTTTGAATAATGACCCTGCCAAACATTATCCCCACCATTTTACTTCTCCTCCCTCAAACTCCTTCTTCATCACCCCTCTCCCCCCTTCAATGTTTTACTCCCTCACGTTCAACTTCTTTGATGCATACCCTTTCACATTTTTCACATGCAATTGTTAGTACTAACTAACATTTGCAAATAAATTGTAAAGTACACTAGGAGGAATGTAAATTTAAAGTTACATTGTTTTTCATTATGTATTAATTGATTTAGTTTAATATAATATTTAATGTGATATTGTTTTTGAATTGCAATGGAGGTGGTTGAAAAGTGATGCATTGTTTATAAAGTATTGAACAAAATAAATTCGTATATCATAATTATAATAACGTAAATAACAACACATGAATTTTTTTGATATTCTTGTACCTATAATGCTTCTGCATAGTGTTGAAGGTTATCACTTTTGGGAAATTGATGTTTCCATAAAGAAAACTATGGGTAATATTGAGGTCACCATCAAGGATAAACAACTCTCTTTCAAATACTTGCTGGAAGAGTGATGAGATGTTAACAAACGTATTCTTATTATTTTGTTCTATTCATAACGAACTTTTATAAAAATTTAATTGAAAGGGTTGAAGTTAAAATAGTTTGGATGATGGTGAAATGCATTTTCCATGCCATCAATAGGATACAAATCCATAAAGATATCAAATAGGGATGAGGTTGGGTTTGAGTTCCATGTGAATTCAATAGAATGGATACCCTTTATTCACAAACTATAAGTTGAGGAAGGTCCCTTTTTGCATTATGCTTAAGGTCAAATATTGTTGTGCTCAATACCTTGACACTAAGCTAGTCTCATAAGGTTATGGTCCTATGGAGGAGGGCTTATTATATTTTCTATGGATGTTGCTAAAAACATGCAAGAGCCTTTTCCATTATAGTAGTCTCATTTAATTATAATTCCTCTCATAGTGCAATTAATGTGGATGATGATAAAATGCGTTGGTCATGCTACCTATATGATAAAAAAATCCCCATATATATTTGTTGGATGAAATTTTTCTTTCCTATTGATTAGTGAACTAGATACTAAAAAAATAAAAAACTCAAAAAAATGCAAGGGTTTATGGTACCTTGGAATAAGATGGTAGCAAATGGATGGGCGTAAAGTAGATTCCTTGTTGTAAGCTTGATGGATCTGCACAACAAAGATAATGAGAAGGAAAATGGATTAGATGGTAGATGAGGGGTTTCTTGATGAATTTAGTTCCAAGAAGCGTTAACTTCCTTATGCGGATGTCAACCCCCATATTTGATAAAGATAGATAAAGTAAATGGATATGGATTTGATATAAAATACAAAATATGAGATAACAAAACAGAAAATATGGATCTAAGATAATAAAGTAGATCTGATCTAAATTGACATAAAATAAAATATACTTGGTTGGATCGATGGTGACAACCTAGGATGCAGAGGTCCAGTTGATGATGACTGAGGCTGGATGATAAGAAACTACACCAAAACAGACCTGCAAGCTTTTCTATAGTTGGATTTGGAGTGATATGAGTATACAAATAGATATGAATTGAAAGACAGATACTATGCAAAGACATACTGGATCTGGATCTAGATGAAAGGATGCAAGAAAATAAGGAGATGGAAAGGTAAATGGTATGAAATGGGTCTGGTTGATGGCTAACCAAGGAAAATCGGCGGTGACTAAGGGCTAAGAAAAACATATTCGAGATGGCAGGGAGACAGAATAATGGGATCTGAGAGTTAGGTGGATGCGAGAAAAAAAACTAATGACAAGAGGCTTGAAGTTTGGATAATGAAAAATGATGTAGAAGTGGGATGGGTCTATGGAGACGAGGGCTAGGTCGATGATGACTAGGCCTGTAGATGAGAAATAAACACAACAAATCCACAAGAAGACTTAAGCTCTCAAAAATTTCCTCTTCTAATCTACCCGAAGAAGGAGGGGGTATGGTTGTATTTATAGGGAGGATGGATGAAGGAGGGGATAGGAAAACATTAAATAAAGGTAGGTGGGAGGTAAAATTATTAAATAAAGGCATATAAAGATGAAATTATTAAATGAAGATGGTTAAGAACCTAGGGATGGATAAAAGGTGGTTGAGAGGATGTAATTTATTAAATAAAGGCCATGGAGATAGGTGAAATCATTAAATGGTGGCCTAGAGAATATAAAAGAGACATTTAAGGAGGATAAATGGTAGGAAAATATTAAATGGGGGTAGGTGAGAACATAGGGATGATAAATAGGGTGCTTAGGGAGGATAAAAGAGGTTAATAAATAGGTTTAGGGATAATAAATGGGATGTGATAAATAAATATGATTAAGGATTAATTAAATTTGATTAAGGGTTTTAGATGTAACTTGTACGTGGGAAGAGAGTTCTCCATAAGTGGACTTTCCTAGGTCATATGCCCAACTCTGGGAGGAGGGAAAAGAGAGAAAACTGATCAATGCGGGAAGTTTCTTAGGATGCTAATATAATATAAGGATGATAAATGCGGGAATCCTTCATTGCCATGATACAAGAGAGTACTCATGTGGTACTCATCCTATGAGGGTATGGTCTACTTTATACATATATGATTTCAATGGCAAGAATGATATACATGATATCCATCCTTCGAGGGATCATTCTATTTATTTGATTTGATTTTATATTTTTTGACATGAACAAATGTCTTTCGAGGGAGAAATATGTTATTTTAACTTTGAATTTTGATAGGAGCATCCATGAATTTTGAATTTTACATGGGGAAGAGATGGGAATAGCTAGGTAGACCACTTAGGAGGGGATAATGGATGTACAAGTGACACCTTTAGGACCCTTAGCATGGTTCAAGAGGTAAACAAGAGGGTGATGGATGTAATGATTGCATAGTTCTCACCAAGAAGGGATAACCTATCCATAAGGAAAATGCTATGGAAAGAGCCATGGTGCCCATATTTAAGGTCATGTCTAGGAAAGTGACGGTAGACCACATAATTCCAAACCATTACAATGATAGATGGAAGAGGCTAATGATGGAGGAATGATCTAAGGATATGATTAAGTGCTCATTGGTAGGTATGTTAATAGTAGAATGGTCACAAGTGTAATGTGTTAAGTGGTTCCACTTCTGGTTTACCATCAAGGAGGCCAATGATAGGCTCCCAACCCATACTTATGCGTGATAATGTAAGGTCCAATCAGTTGGGGAAAACATTCCATGTTGGCTCCTTTCTAGAGTAGTAAATGTTCTGATTTTCTTTTAAGGATGAGGTCACCAACATTAAAGTCGTGATAGGATAGAATGAAAGCTTGCAAAATATGGGATACAATGAGATAGATGAGTGAAGATAAAAGCTATGTACTACCCTTGAGGAAGTGAAGAAAATATGCATTCCCTAACAAGATGAATAGATGGCCACAAAAGTGGGATTAGGATGAAAATATGGTGCCTCGAGAAGGGCACAAACATGGCCACAAAGGTGGACTTTGGATGAGAAAAAATGGTCCCCAAGGGAAGCAAGAATATGGCCACAAAGGTGGACTTTGGACTAGGGGATAGATAAGAATATTTAGACAAGATAGATTAGATAAGATTAGATGAGATGGATATGATGAAATATATGAAACACCTCAAAAATGAGGAAGTGAGAGATATGTGTATTAGGAGATGATAAAATGGCCATAAGAGTGGGTTTAAAATGAGGATATGGTGCCCCAGAGGGGAAAAATATGGCCACAAATGTAGACTTAGGATGAGAATATGGTGCCCCCAAGAAGGGCACAAATATGGCCACAAAGGTGAAATTAGGATGAGAAAATGGCTCCCCAAGAAGGGGAAAAAATATGGCCACAAAGGTGGACTTGGGATGAGAAAATATGGTGCCCTAAAGAAGGGCACAAATATGACCACAAAGGTGGAATTAGGATGAAAATATGGCACCCCAAGAGGGGCATAAATATGGCCACAAATGTGGACTTAGGATGAGAACGAGATGATAGATAGATGGCTAAGATGAGACAATAAACTGGATGAGATTGGATGAGATGGGTTTGATAAGATTGGATGAGGTAAATAAGACAATGTCAAGAATGAAGAGGAATTAACCTGATGGTACACCGATCCTAAAGTGAAGTCCCCCAACATCAAGGGAGTTGTTTGGATGGATAGGGGATGAATTGATGTGGATAAGATGTGTGGATGAGGAAAAAATATGTGAGAGGATCAATAATAAGGGGAAGATGCTCCCCAATGAAAGAGACTATATTACATTGGGCAACTTAGATGTAGATGAGCTAGTGGATGTCAAAGGAGATTGGATGGGATCATTAGAAGGAATGTTCGATGATAACTTTGGATTTGGATTGGATAGATGGTTGGGGATCATAGGGGTGATTGGAAAGAAAAAAAATATCGATGAACAAGGGAGGACCCTCTTTAGGAGGAATGATATGTGGAGGAGAGATGATAAGGGATGATGTGGATGAAGGAGGAGACTTAGAAAATTCAATGGTTTCTTACTATGGGGATAAAAATATTTAATAAGAGGAAGCGTGATGGTAGATATTTAAATTAAATGTTGAATTGTCCGTAGGAATGAAGTGTGGGAGGAAGATAATGTTAGGGCACTTATTTTTGACCTCGAGTGAAAAAAAATGATTAGCCACGACCTGCGATGATAGGTGAAAATGAGATTGGGATCAAACCATGATGGTTTCTTACTATGAGGATCAAAATATTTAATAGGAGGAAGCATGATGGTAGATATTTGAATTAAATGTTAAAGGGTATGGCTCGTCGAGGACCGTGATTAAATGTTGGGAGGAAGATAAATCTGTGGGTTTTGATAGGAATGGAATGGATTTAGGGAAGGAGTGGAAATAGATCAAAGAGGGTAAGTTATATGTCTCAAAGATGAAAAATTTGGGAGGAGGGTTAGATTTTTTTGGATTTAATTGATTATTGGGAGATGTCTTAGATGAATAAATAAGTATGGAGGAAAATAGATGGGGGTGCTCCTAGGATGGATGTTGTGACATTGGATTGCTGAGGAGAGGTAAACTCTAACTTGGACTTATGAGGATGCATAAAATAAGGGGATGCTTACCAAGAGTCTTAGGTTTTGATCAAAAGGTTTACCCTTAAAGGGATACAATAATGCTAGTGGAGGATCTGAATATGTATGGTGTAGGGGTGGATATTGATGGAGAAAGAGGTGTTTGTATGATGAAATTAATGAGGTCTATGTGAGATGTGGATTGTGTAGGTTTTGGGTTAGTTAATGTGGAAACAATTGGTTTTTTAGAGGAGACATGGAATACCCTTTATGTTTTCTTAGGCCAAAAGGTGATTCCATAAATGTGGGCTCAATGGGTATCATTGATATGTTTGAAAATTGAGAAGATGTGATTTGTGTGGTAGAAAGGGTATAGATGTGTAAATGGTAGATATCAAAGGATTTGTATAAATTGGGATAAAATAAGTGAATGTCACATGGAAAAAGATGTAGGTATATGTGATGAAGATGTCAAGGTAGACGCTAAAGTTAATTTGTTGATGTGGTAGATTAGAAGTTGGGATCGATAGGGAGGTGGGAATAATTGGGACATTTAGGGATGTAAGTGATTAGTGATAGGTGTGTTTGATGTAGATGTGGATAATGGGTTAGATATGATAGTGTCAATCATGATAGATGTGGATGAAGTGGTAATATAGTCAAATACAAATGTGGATGTGGTAAATGTAGGAATATGTAGATGTAAAACAAGTGGTAGAAGTTTGTGTAGGTGGTTCCTATTTTGTATGGAGTCGATTATTTCAAATGGGAATATATTTTGACTAGATGTAGGCTAGATATCCAAGAAATATGGCACAATGTCTAAGGTAGGGGTAAATGATAAGGTAGATGAGATCTGAAAGGTAATTTTGGAGAGGTTATGGTGGGGAAAAATGCATAAGTTAAATTTTATGATTGGAATAAATTGATCTTTTTGGTGGATTAAGAAAGGGGAATTTGAAGATGTCAAGGTCATTCCTCCTCCTTAAGAGATGAGAAATAATTGATCTATTTGGAACATGATAGATTTATAGTTTTGTAGAAGGCATCTTTGAAGGAATGAGCTTCAAACTATTTTTCCCGCCTCTCATCCTTCTTCCTCTCGATGATATCTATACAATAAGGGTCGAGGCTCATGATACCAAGGGTAGATTTGGGGTGTTTTTCCCTCCCTTCTTCTTTTAGATCAAAAGGATGGGAGGAAGTGTGATAAGGTGAACCATCATCAACTTATCGAAGATCAAACAATTTTTTCCTCCTAAAGGGGTCTAATTAAAATATGGTCTATCGAGTTTCGTGTGAATAATATATATGTCTGTGGATGTTTCTCAAACCTCTCATGTTTTCATTTTTGTATTTGATCTCTTATTTGCAACTTGGTCATGTGCATAGTGTTTGTATTGCATTTCTTGGTCTGTGTTAAAATGCAAAACAAGTGTCTAACATTCCTTAATGCATCACCTCATTAGCTTAGGTTTATTTTCTTGCATCTCCTTATCCTTGTCTCCTTGGAAAGATAGAGTAGATTAAAATAGATCCTCTGCAATATATTTGATAATACCGAAAAGAGGAATAGGAACCAGACTTAATGTGAGAGATCTCTAAACTTGAGAGTCCCACACCTTGAGATATGCTCCATGTTGTGTAATCACAATGCTGAAAGTCTCAACCCATCTAAAGTTCAGGCATTCGGGGTGTTGTGATTCCACTAATAGATAACTGATGGTTTTGATAGGATATTTTGACTTGATTCAAGGGAAGGAGTGGATGTAGATTGGAGGGGTAAGTTAGATGTCTTAGAAGATGAACCAACTTTGGGAGGAGGGTTAGATTTTTGGATTTGGATTGATTGTTGGGAGATGTCTTAGATGAAGGACCTGGCCCTAAAATAGATGGGGGTACTCCTAGGATGGATGTTGTTGACAACGTTGGATTGCTGAGGAGAGGTAAGATCTAACTTCTTATGAGGATGCATAAGAGACCTTTGGGGATGCTTACAAGAGTCTTAAGTTTTTATCGAGAAGGTTTACCCAAGAGGGATGAAAATAATCATGATTCAATTGGAGGATCGAAATTGTGGTGTAGGGGTGGATATTGATGGAGAAAAAGGTGTTTGTATGATGTGATTAATGAGGTCTATGTGAGATGTGGATTGTGTAGGTTTTGGATTGGTTAATGTGGAAACAATTTGGTTTTTTAGAGGAGATGAATACCCTTTGTGTTTGTCTTAGGTGGGGGGCTTGATTTTTGTTGCATAAATGTGTTTCATAAATTTCAATCATCATTGATATGTTTCAAATGTGAGAAGATGTGATTTTGTGAGTGTAGCGGTATAGATGTGGAAATGGTAGATGTTGAAGGATTAAGTGTATAATATTGGGATAAAATAGGTGATGTGGCCATGGGAAAAGATGTAGGTATATGTGATGAAGAATTCAAGGTAGACATAAGTGAATTTGTTGATGTGGTAGATATAGAGGTAGTTGGGATCGATAGGGAAGTGGGTATAATTGGATATTTAGGGATGTAAGTGATGTAGTGATAGGTGTGTTTGATGTAGATGTGGATAAGGGGTTAGATATGATAGGTTGGGGCATGATAGATGTGGATGAAATGGTAGGTATAGTCAAATTCGATGTGGATGTGGTAAAGGTAGGAATAGATGTAGATGTAGAACAAGTGGTAGAAGTTAATGTGATAGGTGTGGTAGTCATGGATATGGTTGATGTAGATATGGGGGTAGATATTGAATAATTCATAGGCACAATGTCTAAGGTAGGGGTAGATGATAAGGTAGATGAGATAGGTAAGGATGAAGGTATTTGATGTATAGTATTGAATGCATAAGGGTTAAATTTGTAAGATGTGGAAGGTGTAAATTTATTTTTTGATGGTGGATTAGGAAAGGGGTGTTTAAATATGTCAATGGGTTGGCTAAGAGATGAGAAATAATTGTCTATTTGTTGATCCCCCTAATTTATATGTTGTGGAACGATCTTTAAAGGAATGACACTTTTGATGTCATGACCCATGACTCGATGATATTTACAATAGTGACCCTCATGATACCAAGTATATTTGGGGTTTGAGTCATCAATAGGTTGGATGGGAGGAAGTGTGATAAGGTGAACTATCATCAACTTATTGAAAATCGAACTTGCTAAGATTACTAAAGAATTTAAGGGGGTATAATTAAAAGATGGTCTAAAAGTTTTGTGAAGGCACCACGTAAGAGGTAGATGGTTGTGGTTGCACAACATGAGAAGTGGATGGATAAGGATGTAAAGAAGCTTGGGGGTATGTTAAAGTTGAAGGGAATGTTTGATAAGAGGGGATATAATTAAGGGGTGGAGATTGAGTTGGTTGGGGGAACGTGTGATGTTGGAAATTAGGAACGTGATAGGATGGTTGGGATTGGATGGAAATATTTGATTGTTGAGGCACATGAGAAGTATGAATGTTAGTAGATTGGGATGGTTGGATAGGAATTCTAGTGATAATATCAGATGAAGTAGGGATAGTGTTGATATGAGGTGATGGGGGTGGAATAAGATCCACCAATTGAGTGGATTGATAGGATTGAGAGATCGTGGGAGATCTACAAAATATGAAGTCATAAATGGGGCTAGAAGGAGGCCCAAGAGTTTCTAAAGGATCAGGGAGATGGAGGTGTGACCGATCGAGGGGAAATAGAATGATGAGATATATGAGAATTGGTTTCAATATGGGGATCAATTTGGATGACATGGTATTCATGAAGCGAGACCATGGAAACACAAGGTTGGGAGATCAAAGGTGTGGTCTCAAGTTTAGAATCTTGTTGGAAAAGATCATTGGAGGAAGGGATATCATTGGATGGAGTAGATTGTTGTGTTGTCTTGATTTGAGAAAGGTGACAATAGGAATGAAATAGCTGAACATTTGTTTATGTAATTTGTTAGCAAACAAATCAAACAAGTTTTTTTATCATCATGATTAATTAGAAGATGTGGAAAAGAGAAAAGTGGATAATGAGGGTACCTAAGAAATGATAGTCTATGGCTGGTTTTAGGTAGTTTTGGATGTGGAGTCCTCGATATACTTGAAGTTACGTGAGGCCAAAATTTGTATAGGATTTATAACGTGGCCATAACACACCGTGGTGGATTCCCTATTGGGTGATAAAATCCCAATTAGGTCCACCTACGGTATGGGATTGTTTCGATGTGTGAATATGATTAATGTGTTTGGATGTGTGTGAATAGGTGTGAAATGCAACCAATTAAACCCATACTTACACTATATTTTCAAGCAAGAATGAAATATATTCATTTTAAACTCAAAACCATATATGGAGATTCGATGAGAACAACCACACAAGCAATGAAAAATGTGATGCAAAAAGGTGAAACTAAGATAAGAAGGTGAATACCTGAATTTCACTTTTCCTTTTTATCTGATCTTCAAAATAAAGAAAGTGAAAATAAATATCAAAGCAATCCAAAAGCCAACACGAACAAGAAAAATCAAAGCCTCTACCTGCAATGTTAGTGGAAAATGGAAGAAATATGGAAAATGGAATATGGAAAATGAAAATGGAAGAGACTCACCTAAGATATTTGTCCCATCGGGTGTTCCAGAATGTTGGATGAAATTTTCTCTTTCTTGTTTAGATTAGTATCATCATGTGCCGTCGTAGCCAGACCACCACTTCCGTATTCATAAGAAAAGATATTATCTAGAACATTCCCAAACTATAAGAGAGTTTTTCAATGATTCAAAGAAAATCCTCATGACTTCCTCACAGATAATCTTATGAGATTCAGTACCACTCTCCACGGAACAAGATATTTTTGGTCAAAAAGTAGAGGTGAAGTTTAAGACATGATCGAATAGCTAGGAACACCAACATTGTTCTTCAACTTTAAGTGCAACTGACACCAAGTGGCCCAAATTCCATAGTGTAATGCCTGAAACTAACCCTATAGATCCTCAAGAGGCAAAATGTGGAGGAACCATAACGTTTCTTCCAACCCTCACCGTGTTTCATCATTTTTTCACTAGATATTCATAGTATTTCGTGAGGAGGTCTTGAAAAAACACCTAGGGGCAACAGACTATTGGTAAAGGTAAGACATGTCTCTTTCTTCATTTCCTCTTGCACATACCTTTACCTTACATGTACATTTTTTTCCAGGTACGAATGGCAACACTGAGGGTCTGCGTATGTTCATGGTTTCCTTTGGCTTCTAGACGCCCCGAATATTAACACTATTGATGGGAGAGACATGAGGGATTGTGGACCATGTTAGACACTACTTCAACAAATTTGTTTCGCATGGATCACCCATCCCCTTTCTTGCATTTGGATCATCGTTGATCAGATTTTCTTGCTTCCTGTCTAGATTAGTGTACAAGAAATCAATAAACACAAAACAACATTGAATATGCAAGGGCTTAGTACCTTGAAGATGGTGATGAATGATATGAGCGCAAATAGATGATGAGATATCCTCATATCGATCTCAACAAACCTCCAACTCCATGACACTAGAGGAAACTACTTAGATATTTTATGCGGGGCTACTCGAAAAAAATATGAGAAGTGTTAACTTCCTTAGTGGCTATCAACCCCCGTGTGATAAATAATAATGATAAAATACAAGAAAAATAGATAACATGCAAGTTGATGATCAAAGGAACCTAATGATGCTGGTATGTAGATGGTGCTACTGATCTGATCCAAACACAACGTGCAACATGGACCACACTACGTGAACCAAAAAATCATGAGCAAAGTATTGTGGGGATTCCAAAGCAGATTACGAGGACATCATGAGGATATTATGATAAACAAGAAGCTTAAAATTCAAAACAACATTTTCCCAAATTTTCCAACTTATCCTTCGAGGGGGAAAGGCCCATATTTATAGCCTAAGGGTGAGGTTAGACTGTGGGTTATTAGGTAATGAAGGTTGGGTAAAGTAAGATGATTAAAAGAGGTGATGTGATTCAGCAGGGGCTCACAATTTGACTTATGAGGTTAAAAATATAAGGATGTGATATGGAGTGGGGAGTATGATTTACATAGTTAGGTGAAATAATAGATTCCATTTTTGAAATTAAGAGTGGAGTGTCAAATGGGTGTATTATTGCCCATGAATTGAATAATTTTGAGAGATACCAAAATTCAATTATTAAATGGGTTTATATGGAGCCCATTTGATAATTAATTAAATTTGGGTGAGTAAATGGATGGGATTTATTTAAATTTAAGAAAAATAAAAGTGAGAGTGAAATTTGAATGAATGTGAGATGACAGAGGGGTGTTATACCAAAAAATGGTGTCTACATTTTCCCCTTTTTGTGGAGTGGTTTGCGATAACAAGCCACGAGACAAAAACAACAAGAGTTAGATGAAATATGTGTCCAAAAAGGGATGGGGATGAATAAAAACATGACCAAAGGCAAGATGCCCCAGGTGAAAAAGGATCGCAATGACAATGAAAAATATGGTGGTGACTCCAATATCACATCGGTAGAGGAAAATTTGCAGTCTCAATGGAGACAGAGACAACGTTCTGACGTGATTAATGAGTGGGTGAAGACCACTACAATATGGATGTAAACCGTGATGACCAATGGGTCATAGGAAAACATCAAAATATGCACAACTGAATGTGAAAGGTATGTGAAATCCTTTTTCGAAAGGAATCAAGAGAAAATCATGCATTCGCAAAAGGGACGAGGATGAAAAGTAACGATGCCCCAACACGAGAAAGACAAAAAGTGAGTCAGTAGTGTCAACAAGTACAAGGATGAAAAGGCACCTCAACATAGGACACAAAAATGACATAATGGGAGATGAATGTTGAAATAAGATATCCCAGGGGGAAAGAACATGACCACGAATGTGGATATGAAGAACAAATTGGATAAAATTCCCTAAGAGGGTGTTAAATAGGATGTTGAAAACATGTTTCTTAAGAAAGGTTTACAGTTGAAGGAAGATGAATAATGGGGCAAAGAAAAGGAAAGTAGTTCCACTTCTTTGATAAATAGGAAAAGGAGTCAAGCTACTTTTGTAAAAAAGTAGAACAAACATTTGTGGAAGAGAACAAGATTAGATAGGTGATGGCCATTATGGTATCCTCCAAGAAAAAAATTCAAAGGAAGATGGGATGAGGGATGTAGAGGATATATGACAGAGATAAGAGGAAGAGGACATGGTTCAGGAATAGAGCACACATGGTGGGAAGAGATGAGGTGTAATAGGATGGAGAAAATATCATCCGAGATAATGAGGAGTGAGAACTATGCTTGATTGTGATGGAAGGAAGAGGAAGAGAATAATAGAGAAGGATTATAAGAGAGATGAGAAGATAGATGAAAGCATAAAAGACAAGAGAATGATAGTTAATATAAAGGTAGTGAGAAAAGATAAGAGGGAAAGAAATAGAGAAGGCGTGATGGACTTGGAGATAAATAAAATAGAGAAAGAGAATGTGAGAAGAAGGAAGGAGTAAGAACAAATAAGTAAAGAAGATGATATGAGAAGAGAAAGGAGATTAGAGGAGATAGTGAACGATAGAGATGTACCATAGTAAAGAGAAACAAATATAATAAAGAGAAGAGATGGTGGGAGAAAGAAATGATGAAGGAAAAGAATAAGAAGAAGACAAGAAAATGACAAAGGAGAGGGTGAAATGGAGATGGAGATAAAAAAATAAAGGGAGAGAAAGAATGCATCATGAAAGAGATGATGAGAATGGGAGAAAAAGAAGAGGTGAATAATATTAGAGAAGGATGATAATAGAGATGAATAATAAGATGTGATGAGGGTAGGGGATAACATCAAGAAAAGGAATAAAGGATGGAAAGATGAAGGGGATGAAGAAGATGAAGAAGTTAAAGAAGAGAGGGGAGGTAGAATAGAGAAGAGAAAGAAAGGAACAATGAGGAGCCAGGAGGTTGTAGAGGAGATGAGAGAACAGAAAAGAAACTGATGTATAGAGATGGAATAAGATAGGGGTGGTATAGAAAGAGGTTTGGTAATGGAAAAGTGTAAATAAGAGGGAAAGAAGAGATGATAGAGGAAATGGAAGGGAATTGAACCAAGGTGTTAGGGGTAAGACCTAGGTAAAGAATATGAAACAGAATGCATGGAAATTCATGTGGATGGTGGGATGATAAAAAATATGGGACAACATTGGTGAGGAGTTATCAATGGAGAAGTAAGATGAAAGTGTGGGGAGAAGAGGGGATGAAGATGATACAGAGAAAGTGAAAGAAAACCGGGAGTAGAAAGGAGAGAGAGGACAACAAAGTAAATGATGCAAAAGGGAGGAAATCAAAATGGGAGATAAGAAGTGAAGAGTGGGCATTATAAGGCATGTAAAGAGAATTTGGACGGGAGGAATGACATAGATTGGAAATAAATGTAGAATTGATGATGAGAAAATATGGAGAGGGTGTATGATGAAGACAATAGAGATATTGAAGAAGGGAAGGGAATATGGGAAGGAAATTCCAATGGATGGATGTTAGGATAAATCCTCCGATAATGATTAGAGGGCACAAAAAAAAAAGGAAGAGAAAATGGAGGAGGTAAAAAGGAGTGAACATGGATGTGTAGAATGGGGATAAATGAAATTTAGGAGAAGTCCACGATAATTATTAGTGTGAAAATGGAAGATGATGATGAAATAATGTTAGGAGATGAACAATGATAATGACAGGTAAGTATGGGGGTAGATATGTGGGAGAACTCTAGAAAATGGAGTGGAAAGAGTAAAGAAAAGAGGGATAATGATTGGTGTGGAGATGACGATGAGGAGAGGATGTAATGGATGAGGATGTGGATGAAGATGAAGGAAGTAAAGATGAAGGAATGAGACATAGTAAGAAATGGTATGAAGTGGTTAAGTTAGATTTCCAAATGAGGGATGATGGGGATGGTATGGGAGAAAGTATGAGATATTTTTCATGAGGAAGAAAGAGGGGGAAGAGGACATGTTTATGAGGAATGAAAAGAAAATGTAGATGGTGGGAATGTGGATGGTGGGAATGCGGAGTGAAGGGAAAGGCAAGGAGATAGATCATTTCTAAGAGAGACTCTTAAGTAAGATCACCATGCCGTAGGAATGGTTAAGTAGAATCGCCAAGATGAAGAAGAAGAAGAATGATGGAGAGAAGTGGAAAGTTAAAAAGATTGATGGTAAGAGTGTATGACAAAGTGGATTGAAGGGTAACCTCGGGTATGTTTTTCATACTAAAAAAGTGCGTAAGTAAAGTGATCAAGGAGAAAATGGATATTAAGACGATAATAAGGAAAAAAGGAAACACAAGAGTGTAACATAAATGAATGGAGGAATGTATGCGGTGTAGGATAGAGAGTTTGAGGGGAATCCTTAATTAGGATTCCCATATTTTTAAGTGATGATGTCATAACATTAATAGAAGTTATGGAGTGGGAAGATGTTTCTAGTGATGATTTTCGTTCAATGGAATAGAAAATGGTGGATTTTCTACAATGATGGCAGGATCTTAGGAAAGAGATATATTGCAATTAAGAAGCTTCCATGAAATGGGTAGTTAATTAAGATTTTCAAGCTGAAATAAGAAGAAAATGGAAATAGAATGATAAAATAAATTCCATTCAAAGGATAATAAGAGAAAAACATAAAAATAATTATCTTTGTGTGGAGGACGGTGAAAGATCAAAGAAACAATGAAGAAGGATGAAGTCGAGAGAAAAGCAAAGAGAAGAGAATGAGATGGGGTGAATGTTAGGAGAAAATTGGGTTAAGAAAGGAGACTAGGAGGAAGGAATGGTCAACAAAACACAATCACGAATGAGACCTTGTCCAGAATGACATGTCTAATTTGAGTAGGATTTTCATGCTGCATGGGGATTTACGTAGACGTGATGTGTGGGGAGTTACGTAGACGTGCCAAGATGGGGATGAAAATCTTGGAATTGTGAAGAAGATGATTTCTGCACTAGGTGATAGACATGAATAAGAGTGATGAGAAGGGTAATGGGAGGATAATTGGTGAGAAGAGAAGGATGATGTGAGAGGATGGATGGAGAAAGGTCACATTGGTCATGGTGGGGATGAGGAGCTACTGGATAATGAATGTTACTTGAGAGATATTCTCAAGTAGAATTCACAAACTGCAATGGAGATCAAGTAGAATTCCCAAACTAAATAGTGTATCAAAGAGAGTGTGTAGAAATAGTAACATATTTCATGATTTATGGATGACGTTAATAGGGGACATCCTTAAGAGTAAATATATGGATGCAAATTTATAATTTGAAATTTGATTTCAAAGAATGTGATTATTATAAGAGATGACTTTGAGGAGATGAGTGTCACATGACCATAACAAGGGGTATGTAAGAAAACCATGCTTGAACCGTATAAATGGTAAAAAAGATAAGGTACTACTCAAGGCATTGCACTTCAGCCAATAGCAGTGTTAACACATAACCAACAATATTTAATTATACCAAAAGACCATGAGGGAAATATGGAGGAAAGATTCTCATAAACCTAATATTGACATGGCTAGCGATTTGAAATGTAACTTGTATGTGGAAAGAAGGTTATCCAAAGGTGGTGTTCCTTAAGTCTATGCCCAGCTGAAAGGAAAGGGAAATAATAATAGAAGAAAGATGATCAATGCAAGAAGCTTTCTGGGAATGTTGATAAAAAGAAGGTTGATCAAAGTGGGAAGTATTCTGAATTCCATAACAAAAGAGTAGCCATCCTTCAAGGGTATGGTCTACTATATACATAATATGGATGGCAAGAATAAAATACATGATAGCCTTCCTTCAAGGGATCGGTCTATTTCTTATGATGTTTCTTTTGACTTTGATTTGCATGATTTTCTTTTTAATTTTTGTATGAACAACTGTCCTTCAAGGGATCAATCTATTTTTGGATAACTTTGATTTATTTTTGCATGCATGAATTTTAGCTTTATATGGGGGAGATATGGGAATAGCTAAGTATACCACTTAGGAGGGGATGATGACTATACAAGAGACACCCATGTACCCTTTACATGACTGTCATAGGAAAATGAGAGGGTGATGGATGTAATGATTATGGGGTTCTCACCAAATGGGAGAACTTATCCATAATGAATATGTTATGAGTAGAGCCATGATACTCATATTCAAGGTCATATCAAATTAGTGATGGTAGACCACATAATTCATATCATTACCATGATAGATGAAAGGGAATAATGGTGGAGACATGGTCTAAAGATAAGACTATGCTCATAAGTGCATGTACTAACAATAGAATGTCCGTAAGTGCAATGCATTAAGGGGTTCAATCTCTGGTTTACCATCAAGGGAATCCAAGCGATAATCCCCAGACCCATACTTAGGCATGATAGTATATGGTCCGATCTAGTTAGGAGCAATTTTTTCCCATTGACTCCTTGATTAACGTTGCGTCGAGATAAGATAAGAACTTTGGGAGGATGAGTGAAGGTAAAACTATGTGCTACCCTTTCAGGAAGTGAAAATATGTGTCCCTAATGAGATGAACATATGGTCAAAAGGGTGGGCTTAAGAGGCACACAATCATGGCCACAAAGGTGGACTTTGGTGAAAAATATGGTCCTTATTGGAAGGACAAACATGGCCTCAAAGGAGGACTTTGATGACACAATCATGGCCACAAAGGTGGACTTTAATGAAAAAGATAGAAATATGGTCTCTTAATGGAGAGAAAAACATGGCCACCATAGTGGGCTTAAGATGAAAATAAATGGTCCCCTAAGGGATAGACGCATATGGCCACAAAAGTGGGCTTTAAATGAGATGAAGATTTGGATGGGGTTAGTTTAGATTGGATGTATTTGGATGAGGTAAATAAAAAAATTCAAGGCTTAAAGTTTCTTAGCGTGAAAGGAGAGTTGTTTAGATATGAAATGCATTAATACAGATGATATGCTCAAGGATGAGGGGAGGCTACTCCCCCAACAAAAGAGATTATATCATTGTAGGCAAATTAGATGTGGATAGGTGAAAGAGATTGGATGATGATAACCTTAGATTTGGATTAGGTAGATGAGTTGGGGATCATAGGAAAACAATGTTGATGAATAAGGGAGGACCTTCTATATGAGGAATAACATGTGAAGGAGAGATGTTAATGGAGGATGGAGGAGAATACTTAGAGACTTCAATAGATATGGAATTAGTTGTGGATAAAATGGTAGAGGGACAATCCTCAAAAAGGTTGTCTCTTTCAATGAGATCATGGATGATAGTCTGAAGGGCCTTACAACACTTAGTGTCATGACCCGGGGTATGATGGTAGCAAAAATAAGGTGGGGATCAAACCACGATGGATTTTTACTATTTGGGTTAAATGCCTTGATAGGGGAGCGTGATGGTAGAAATTTGTAATAAGTGTTGAAGGGTTTCGCATACGATTCAATTGATACATTAGTATATGTATTTTCTTTGGGAATCCTTTGACTTAGATATTGATGAAATTTCTTGGGATGTGGTTGTATGAGCTGTCTTGGAGGATTGCGTCCAATATTCTTCAAATGGTGTGGAAGAAGAGGATGATGTGGTAATAATCACACTAGTTGATGTGGTTGGCATGAGTAGAAGTGTGGAAAGAGGAACTGAGATAGAATCAATAGATGGTATGATAGGAAAAGGTAAAATAGATGGGGATGGGGGAGTGTTAGGAAACCCAATGGATGAGGATGTAGAAAGATGAGTTGTACTCATTGTGGATGGGGAAGGATGTTCCCCCTAAATGAGGAAATCATCTTCCTTAATGAGGTCATGGATGATGGTCTGAAAGGCCCTACACTGCTCAATTTCGTGGCCCGGAACACGATGATAGGTACAAATGTAATTGGGATTGAACCATGGAGGTTTCCTACTATAAGGATCCAAATGTCTAATGGGAGGAAGCATGATCACAGAAGTTTGAATTAGATGTTGAAGGATGTCTATGTAGGACCCAATTGAGGTGTCAAAAAGAAGATAACTCTTATGGGTTTTAAGATGATGTTTTGGCTTGGATTTAGACATGGAAGTCTGGGATGTCGATGTATGAAATGGTATATATGTTGAGGATGGGGATGGATTATGCTATTGTTTTGGTGTTTTGGTTTCAATTTTAATGTTAGTTGATGATTCAAGGTCACGTGGACTGGACTGAGGAGTTACTTGAATAACTTTGATGGAAAATGAAGGATCCTCTTTAAAAGATTCTTCATTTGGAGGTGACATGGTTGTGGAAGTTTTGAAGAATGAGGGGACATTTGCATTTGGATAGATGAGGTCAAAGGTGTAGATGTTGAAGTGGAAGGAAGAGATTGGTTTGGTTTAGGAAGGATGTATCCTTCCTTAATGAAGTCATGAACAATGGCTTGAAATGCTCTGCAATGTCCAATATCATGTCCAGAGGGTACTATGATATGTGAAAAAAAGGCGGGAGTTAAACCATGATGGATTCTTTATATCGGGGTCAAAGGCCCTAATAGGCGAAGTGTGATTGCAAAAATTTTCAATAAGTGTCGAAAGATCTCGTACATGATTCGATTGAAACATTAGGAGGTGCCTTGTTTGTGTAGAATCTCTTGGTCTTTAGAGAAGGAGTGGATGTTTGAGATAATTCGGATGTTAAGGAAAATTTTGAGCATGTTCATGTCTTGATGGCTAGAAGCCAGTCATGATTTTCATAGTGTTGGATGATTTCAGTTTTAGTTGAAGGGGTTTGGGGTTGGATTATTTAAAAGAAGGAATATTATTTTCCTGTATAAGGGAATTTTGAGGCAATATTTGAGAGGTTGCATCCTTGGGATGAATGAAAATAATTTCTACTGGAGGATCTGGAGGTGGTACTGATAGAGGCATAGGAAGGAATATTTATTCATTGGAATCTAAGGAAGGTGGAAATTGCTTTGGTTGTGCTAGTGAGGTAGAAGGATTATTTGAAGTTGAATCCATTTGAAGTTCTTTCAAAGGTTCTTCAAATGATGTAGGAGGGGAGGAAAATGTGGATGTGGTCTCAATGATTGATGTGGTAGGTGTAGGAATTGGGAATGGATCTATGGTTGGTATCATGGGTAAAGATGGAATAGATGTGGATGATGGAGTGGATGAGGTATATTCAGGTATGGAATCAATGGTGGATGTGGGTATGGGTATTGAAAGTTGAGATCAAATTGGTTGGGAGGTTGGGTAATGTTGGGAAGTAGGGGCATAATGGGATGGATGAGATTGTTGAGGTACATGAAGTGTGGTAAATGATGTAGGAGGGGAAGATGATGTGGGTGTGGTCTCACTGACTGATGTGGTAGGTGTAGGAATTGGGATTGGATCTATGGTTGGCATTATGGGTAAAGATGGAACAGATGTGGATGATGGAGTGTATGAGGTATATTCAGATGTGGAATCAACATGGATGTGGGTATGGGTATTGAAAGAGGTGCTAGATGTACAATATTAATTGAATAAGAATCAAAATCGTGTGGTGTGGAAGGTAGAAATGGATTTTCCAATGGTGGATTTGGGTAGGTTTGTTGGAAGATATCTAGGAGTTGAGATCGAATTGGTTGGGAGGTTGTGTAATGTTGGGAAGTAGGGACATAGTGGGATGGATGAGATTATTGAGGTACATGAAGTGTGGTAAATGAATCCGGTGTAGCATTGGCATAAGGTGATAGGGATAAAGTAAAACTATGTGGTTGAGAACTAGAGTTATGGTGAAAGTATTTGTAAAGGGGGCTAGATAGAGACAAACACGAGGTATTGATCATGCTAGCTATCCGAGGAGTAGCAGTAATTGATGTGATAGGCATGAAGGTTGTAGTTATGGCTAGTGTGTGTAGGATAGGTATAAGATGGTCTTGGTTGTACAACACAAGGAGTGGATAGATAAGGATATGAGGAAGTTTGGTATGTTAAAGCTGGAGGAGATGTTTGATAGGATTATTGTGGTTGGATTAACATATTTTACTCTTGGTAAATTATGGTGATTGATACATAAGAACTGTTTAGGGTGAAGTTTTGTGCCATTTGAAATAGACAAGTTAAGAAAAAAATTATTTTTATGTGTTTGTTTTTGTTTTGATGAAGAACATGTGTGAGAAGAAAAAGAAACTAGTTGTAAGAGGACCTAGAAGAAGGTAAACTATGTTTGGTTTCCAATAAGTTGTGGTTGAGAAATGTCTAAAATGGTTTCTTGTTGGGTGATCAAATCCCAATCAGTGAACCAGTGAAAGGAATGTTTGAGGTGTTGATTAATTTGTGAGGTTTTAGGAAGTGTGTGGTAAAATGTGTGATGCGAAGAGAGTTAAACCCTATTTAATATATGTGAGCAGGTAGGATGCACGGGGTTCATTTTAGACCAAATTCAAAATATGAATTTTGATGCAGAAAATTACCTAGGGAAGGGAAATTACAATGCAACAAGGAGAAAATAGGGAAAAAATGAGGAATACCTAAGAACGCTTTCCCCATTATTTGATTATACTTGATAATGTCGTATTCGAAAGTGATGGTCAACGGTCAGAATGTCCGGGTACCCTAAGATTGTAGAAGAGGTTGGTGAGAGGGATGTGTGGCATGTTTATGTTTCAATAATTGGCTTTGACAGCGTAATATTGTGGTCGCAACATTGTGGAATTCACCTGCAAAAGCAAATAAGACAATTAGTGGATGTGGTCAACAAAATAAAAAAAACAATTTTGAAGTCCTAACGTTGTTATGTGTTAAAAACAAAGCTTAATTACATAAATAATAAAAAAATTTATTCTAATTAGCTAATAAAACATTACGTTTCAAAACAATAAAAAAACACCTAAAGTTGAAATGACCAAATGTAATTAATGTCATGATGGCATCAACAAATTAAATACTGATGAAGCCTTAATATTCCCAAATCAATTCACAAGGCAATGAACTAAATAAAAATAAAAATTAAATAAGGCTCTAATTAATTTAGATGTATTAACCAAGATTAGATAAATGAAGATTAACCAAAGAAATAATACTATAGTCTAAATAAATGGTTCATATGACTCAAAATTAATTATGTTATCCTAACATGATTTGTGAATGTGATGTGTTGAAAATTTGGTGTTTTGATATAAGATGTTTCTGCCAAAAGTCAACGTGTGTGTGGTCGAGCTATGTGAATTTCATGTGGGTGGTGCATGTCAAGTGGATATTGAAAGGAAGTGTGTTGTGGGATGAAGTGTGACAGCTGGGATAGTCAATGAGGGAGGTGGCTGAGAGATATCATGTGGAGTTCTAAGATGGTGTGAGAACTATGCAGCGAAGGGTCATAGGTGGGGATGAGGATAGGGACAAATTTGTTGGCCATGGGGACTCTGGGAAGAGGAGATAGCTGACTCGGGTGGATAGGTGGTTATGGTGCTACGAGAACTGGTTATAAATTCTCAGTAGACTATCAGTAATCGAGCTCATGAAAATCGGAGTTATTAATCCATTGCAAAGGATTATAAAATTTATTCATTAGAGGAAAGGGAGTTGTGTGGAGTTGAGAATGGCGTGAGAGATTTTACAAGCTCAACCCACATCTTGTGTGAATTTGAAACCGAGTTGGAAATAGTTGGATGCATCACACATCGACATTGTTCTAAGTCTACATGGATATTCATTTTTTTATATGGTAAATTGTGGCTTATTGGGCGTGGTTGGTCATATGACACACGAACTTAGCTCTTCACATGTACAATGATATAGTGAAAATTACAGAAATATATAATTGATATGATGCTAAATAATGTGTAGTAAATAATTGTAAGCCATTCACTGTGAAGACACTTTACATTGTGCTCACTACCACAAAGCCTGCATGAATTTGAAACGAAACTGGAAATAGTTGGAAGCACCAAGCATTGAAATATTGGAGTAAATTCATGATGTTGAAATATGAGATGCGTGGCAAGTTTGCCTCGTGGAAGGATGGTTAGTGGATGCAGATCGAGTGAAGTTGTAGGGTAGCTCCGGTAGGGGAAGGTGAGAGCTCATGGGAAAGGGAGATGGTGAGGTGGGAGTTATTTTTAGGAGTGGAGGTAGTGGGAAGTATCTCGGTGAAGTGGAGAATAGGCGGGTAAGGAGCTCGGTGAGGGAGAGATGGAATAACAGAGAGGTGAGATGGAAGATGGGAAGGTTGGATATGGGAGCTCATGGGAGATTGGAGATAGCTCAAGAGGAGAAATGAACTATGTGGAGAGGACTTGAGCATAGGGTCGAGCTATGTGAGGAAGCATAGGCTACCGAGTGGTAGTTCAGTTTTTATAATTTGAGTCGAGGGAGAACCCATGAAAGAGGTGGTGGGGAGAGATATGTGGAGAGATAAGTCGATGTTGAGGGGTGAGGGGTCAATGAGTGTGTTGAGTGGGGATGTTAATTCAAGGGCTTGGGAGAGGGGGATGAAAGGGCGATTCACAGAGAGGTGCATTGAGTTAGTGGAAAAGGGATAGGGGATGTGGCTGTCGGTGGTGTAAGGGGTTGGTTTTGGGAGTGAGAATGAGAGCTCAGTAGATGGAGGAAGTGGATAGGAGGTCGAGTGGGGTAATGGATTGACTAGAGGAGGGGAGAAAGATAGCTTGGTTGAGAGGTGGCATTGGGAGATGGATGGTTGGGTGTGTTGGAAGACAGGAGCTTGGTGAGAATGGAATTGGGGATAGGTTGTTAGAAGGGTAATGGGGTGTTGGGGAGTATCTCAACCGAATCAGTATACGATATAAGGAGATGAGGGGCTAGGGGTAGTGTTAGGATAATCAATATCTTTTTTATTAGTTGTTATTTATTTTTATTATTATATTATTATTATGATTAATAATAAAAATGCACTCGATACTAATTATAATGACCACATAAAAAGCTGATTAAAAACCAGAAGCACTTACCTCCTAGACGACATACAACACTGAATGTAAAGATGACACCACACAAAGGGAGATAATACTAAACCCTGGAAATAGGTGAGTTATAAAAATGAAATATGCATAACATATATCTAGATTGTTAACTATGAAACACAATAAATGTTAAACGTACGTGACCTAAACAAGGTGAGAAACAAGAAAAGTGACCAACACTTGAGTCTAGTCCCAGTGGGCATGCCAAATGTTGGTCGGAGTTTCTTGCTTCATGTCTAGATTAGTGTGTGAGAAATAAATAAATACAAAACAACATCGAATATGCAAGTGCTTAGTACCTTCAAGATGGTGATGACTGATACATGCACACAATAGATGATGAGCTCATCATAGTGATCTAGTAAACCTACAACTCAAATACACTAGAGGAAACTACATAGATATTTTATGCAGGGGTTGCCCGACAAAGAAGATCCGAGAAGTGTTAACTTCCTGGTGGTTGTCAACCCCGTGTGATAAAGAATAATGATAAAATACAAGACAAATAGATAACATGCAAGTTGATGATCAAAGGAACTGATGATGTTGGTATGTAGATGGTGCTACTAATCTGATCCAAACACAACATGCAACATGGACATCACTATGAACCAAGAAATCATGAGCAGAGTATTGTGGGGATTCTAGTGTCATTACGAGGACATCATGAGGATACTATGATAAACAAGAGGCTTAAAATTCAAACAAATTTTCCAACTTATCCTTCCGAGGGGGAAGGCCCATATTTATAGCCTAAGGGTGAGGTTAGGTTGTGGATTATTAGGTAGCCAGTGGTTGGGTAAAGTAACCCTGATTAAAAGAGGTGATGTGATTCAAGTGGGGCTCACAATTTGACTTATGGTTAAAAAGATAAGGATGTGATATGGAGTGGGGAAGATGATTGACATGGTTAGGTGAAATAATAGATTCCATTTTGAAATTAAGAGTGGAGTGTCGGGTGTATTATTTCCCATGAATTGAATAATTTGTGAGAGATGCCAAAATTCAATTATTAAATGGGTTTATATGGAGCCCATTTAATAATTAATTAAATTTGGGTGAATAAAAGGATGAGATTTATTTAAATTTAAGAAAAAGAAAAGTGAGAGTGAAATTTGAATGAATGTGAGATGACGGAGGGGAGTTATACCAAAAATTGGTGTCTACAACTACATTCATTGGCCCCTTCACGACGATCCATGCTTATTGAACACAACACAAATATTGGTGTCCGACCCTCTTTATGACCTTGATGAATTTTTGAATCGAGTGCAATGAAATACAAAATTCACTGAACAAACATGCCTACAAAAGACAAAAGGTGGTTTGCATTGCCGCTACAAAGAACCTTGGGAAGTTCATGGACAATCATCCCTTGTCAGTGACGATGCACACAGGGTCCAATACATACTAGTAAGAAATGATGATAGATTAAACATCCACAACCCCATAATGTCATAAATTTGTAGAGCCAATGTTGATTTCCATCCCGTGCTCTCCAAACATGTAGTACTCAAATATATTTCTAAATATGCTTCCAAGGTAGAAAAATGTTCCAGATCCTACCATCAAATGCTCTCAAGGATTTGCTTGAACTCCAATCCTGATCAACCAACCAAAGTTGCGTTCCATAAAATTCTTACTGATTGTGTTGTCTATCATGACACGAGTGCCAAGAAACATGTCACATGTTGTAGAAGTTTCCCCTTGTTCTTTCTAGCAGAGCTTTTGTTAACCTTAACGTTGGAATGAAAATCATGTGTCACATCTCTCGAATCACCCGATGCTTTGGAAACATTTCGACAAACTTCTTTGACACATACATGAGGCAACCTCCATCTATGGAATGTATTCCCCTTATTGAGGCCACTAGAAGTTGGACTTATAACAAGCTACTGTGTGGGTGTAAAATGGAAACAAAGAATAATCGATGTCATTGTAAGTGTGTTGCCCAAATTCTACTCAATCCCTAGGAATGATTCCCCATCCTTTGAAATTTTTTGCTGGAGTGAGATCCTCCTCTAAAATATTTCCGCAACATCCCCACTAACATTAGAAGCACCATGGATCAAGTCATTTCTAATTGACATTTGATGAAATAAATTTATCACCCTTGGCATGTCGCCCGCAACTCTACTACAAATGATGTGTCTTCCTCAAAAGAATCTAAAAGTGAAGATGAAATCCTAGGGCCTACTCCATTACAAGATGAATGGGATATTTTATCCCAGCTCCATCCTGCCAATCCCATGGTCCTTCACACCCTCTACATGCTAGGCCATCGAGACTTTGATCTGCAACACACTTGGCACCACAATGAAATTCTTGTTCTTCTGCAAGAAAGTGGCACTTCTTTCATTGAAATGTAAAAAAACTACAACTATACCTTTAAAATACTTACTCCCACTTATGCAACAACAAATTTCTCATAGCAACAAAGGAAATATTTTGATACAAATTCTCAATCATTACATGAAAAACTTACATTCTACTCCTCTGAAGATGATAATCCAAAGTACTGCATGGATTGGTAAATCTTACCTTATAAACACTATCCGCTCCACAATGCCTTCACCTAGCCCTCAGCAAGGATATCCCCTCCTGGTTCTTGCTCCAACAGGTATCGATGCTTTCAAAATTTCAGCTACAATTGTACATGTTGCATTGTGCATTATAGTTAAGGACTTGAAGCTTTCAAAGGTTTGTCTCTATCCTCCCTTCAACAATCCCTGAAAGATGTTCACTACATTTTGATTGACTAAATTTACTTCATAGGGCCCAAGATCCTTGCCAAGATTGACTATCGGCTACATGAGGCATTCCCGCATTTTAGGACCATCGCATTTGGTAATAGATTCATCATTCTCATTGGTGATCTTGGCCAAATCTCTTCGGTGAACGATGTCCTGATGTATTTTGGACACTCTTATGGATCAAACCTTTGGTTCAACTTCACAAAATGTGTCACACTCACTACAATCTTTAGGCAACGTGGTTTAGATGAATCCCAAATATATTTTTGGTAGTTCCTACTAAACATTAGAGATGGAATCCCCCTGGTTGAAGAATGGAAAACACTCCTCAAACGTACAAAATCCCAAATGAATGCAATTATTGGCTCTTTAGAACGTCTTGAGCTTACATTCACTGCCATGTCTAGAGTTCCCTCCATACAAGACCTTCACATCTCTCCTCCCTTCTGTTTGAACGGTTCTCTAGAATTTCCCTCTCCGTAACCTCCTCAAAAGAAAGGAAGAGGAAGAAAGCTTGTGAAGTCTACAAAGTGCTCTACCAACAACCTCAAAATTCTCCATTCCATCTTCCCCCTCCTCTTTGCAACTTACACTCTCATGTACTCCGCTATTGTATCAAAATTTGTAATGCAATTTTGTTACTACTACATATATCTCTACATTTGTTTCTTTCAATGTTCACTTGTTCAACTTTCAAAAAACTCCTTTGCACATGTGGGATGGAATTCACAATTATCAACTACCCCCTCCATTCCCTTTCGACATCCCCATCACATGATCTTGCGCGCGATTGCTAGTATATTCACTTATAATATCATAAGTTGTCTTTGATAGCCTCACGGATGTTAAAATATATTCTTCTTCTTATGTTACAATCTCATTTTGCAATGCGTTGAAGGGAAGGGAATTTAAAGTGAGTTGCCTCAGAAAATGTCATTGCTAGTTGGTTGTGCTAAAAAAGGTGACATTTTCGGATGACATACAACTCACTCCATTTGGTCTCCAAAGGAAATATTAAGTTATAAAAAGTATTGAAATATCTTAGAGGATGAGAACTCATGGAATCTTTAATAATAAATTATAGTTGTCCCACACCTTATCCCATTACTTAATCCTAAAAAAACTCTTACTAGGAATCATATTTCCCTAAGCCCCACCGATCAACTACGAACTACACAATGCACTACAACTGTGCTACAAAATATTAATAAGAAGATAAAGGATTGAGTTAGCATGAAAATATTCT
The DNA here is from genome assembly GCA_018340775.1 of Taxus wallichiana var. yunnanensis. NCBI lineage: Eukaryota > Viridiplantae > Streptophyta > Pinopsida > Cupressales > Taxaceae > Taxus > Taxus wallichiana. The sequence continues at coordinate 311,092,323 of CM031240.1, forward strand.
CTCTTCAATAATTAATGGATAGACTTGTAAACATGGGTTAAATTTGACCCGTTTAGACATTTTTGTTGTTTTTAACCGTAAAAATAGGTAATTTTATTTTCACCTGTACCAAGGGATGGGAACATATTTTTATGGACTGTCAAATTGAGGTGCACTTATCAAAATTAGTCATTTCCAATTTATATATATAAATTTATAAGTTATAGGTAGCTAGGCTTATAGCCAATGACAATTGGTTGTCTCATCGTGATCACATCCTTTAAATTCTACATAGCATGATCACACAATGCACTAGAAAATTAGCATTTTGGACTCTTATGATTGGCATGAGACATCGATGTGAATCATGATGGAGGCTAAAGTGAGGCCGAGGCCGATAGGATTATTTCTTTGGGACAAGATGTATAATATTAAAAAATATATATTATATTTCCTTTTGAAAAGATGACAACGAATTTATGCATTACATATTAAAGATTTGTTGTTTTGTAAGATTTGAAAAGATTTTAAGGTCTTTCCACTTTAATTCATTTGGTTGTCTTATATTTAATATCCAATGACCAACATTGAAGTTTGGTTTTTGAATTTATAAACCATTGAAATATTTAATCACCCAACCGGTTAAAAACTTAGATATTTGAAGCAGAGTTAAGAAGTGAGAGCATGGATGATGGACGTATGTTCAAAGCATAATGGAGAGTCGATTTCTGTATTTTTTATGAGGTTGTTTAGAAACATTTGTTATTGCTCCATTGTGTGTGGTGAGAATTTTTGAGAATTTGGAAGATTAAGGAGCTTGAAAATTTATGGAGCTGCACACACAGTTGACAAAAGCTTTCATTATGGTTCCTCCTTCATTATTTATCTATCTCAGAGCATAGTTGGTAAGAAATTATGCTTAGTTTATTCCTTTCCCCAAATTTATTAATACTTATCCTCTTCAAATTTAAATCAATCTATTAGTTTCTTTTCTTTTTTTTTTCTTCTGATATTTGACTGTAATGTTTTCCTCAGGATGAATTTCGAGAGGATCTTATCTATTATTTGTTCTCTCTGAGTATCCAGAGCTAAAGGATTGTTTCTATAAATACCATTGCTATAAGCTTCCAAGGTACCATTTGTTATGTTTGTGGAGCCTATTTTCATGTGGAAGCCCCCCCATCAAGGGGGCTTGGGTAATGGGTAACCGTTCAGGCTATTTTTGGGCCCATGGTTTTTCAAGACCATTGTTTTTTAAAACCGCTTCTTCGGCTACCCATAGGTTTATGGGATGGTTTTGTTTTTGCCCATTGTTTGATACCCATGGTTTTTTAAAACTACTTAAGCAATTGTCTATTTATATGGTCTTATGCATATGATAGATATATACAAGCAAATGTATTGATATGTGTTTTGAATTGGTGCGAACTCAGAGAGTTTGTTGAGCATAGCTCCAAACGGATCTAGTTATTATATTGAGAGAGTGGAGGCTTGTAATAAAATCTGAGCAATTGATTCTTGGTGGACGAGCCCAAATTGGGTGAACCACGTTAAATCTTGTCTCTCTCGTGTTGTGTTATTTATTCTGCACTTTTATTTGAGATCTATAATATTTTCTCGCATATTAGTTTCTATTGTCATGCGATTCTGCAAGGGATTATTCCGCATATTTTATCTCTTATTTCCTAAAAATTGGTATCGAGTCTGGTTTGGTTTTCTAAAGTGTTGAATCAAAGGGAAATTTTTATCTTGAGGGAGCTATGGCGGATGATGGAAGATCTAGGGTTGATAAATTCAACGGGTAGAATTTCAGATCTTTGGAAGATGTAGATGGAAGATTACCTTTATCAGAAGGATCTTTATACTCCGTTGTCTGAGAAGGTGAAAAAAACCTCGAGTATGACAGATGAGGAATGGGATTTTTTGGATCGGAAGGCACTTGGAACGATCCGGTTGCAGGTCTTGCATCTTCGGTATTATTTAATGTTTCAAAGGAAAAGACTACAAAAGATCTAATGGATGCATTAGGAAGTTGTATGAAAAACCCTCTCGCCTCTAACAAGATATTTTTAATGAAAAAGTTGTTGAATATGAAGATGTCCGAGAATACTTCAAAGACGAGATCATTTAAATGATTTTAATATGGTTGTGAATATGCTAGCTTCAAGTTACAATAGAATTTGATGAAGATGTTAGGACTTTGTTAATTTTGTGCTCTTTACCTAGAAGTTGGAATAACTTGGTAATGGCGTGTGTAAGCAACCCAAATTCTAGCTAACTCGAAGTTGAAGTTTGAGGATGTTGTAGGGGTGATTCTAAGTGAGGAAATGTGAAGAAAAAGCTCCGAGGAATCTTCTACTTCAGTGGAATGCTTTGACAATGCAAACTAGAGGGAGACATTAAGAATAGAGAAAACCGTGGAAAATTGAAAGATCGGGAAAGTTTAAAATCCAAGAGCAAGATTGTATGTTGGAACTGTGGAAAGGTTAGGCATGCAAAGAAGGATTGTTGGGAGCTTCGGACAAGAAGAAACAACAGAAGAAAAGGAGGCAAATGTGGCATCGGGTAATGTATGTCGTGATGCTTTGATTCTTTATTTACATAATATTACTGAATCTTGGGTTTTAAATTCAGGGCTTCTTTTCATGCTACTCCACATAGGCATTATTTTGTTGATTATGTTCAAGGGGATTTTGGGCATGTTTTTTTTGGTGATGATGAGCCTTGCATAAAGATAGTTGAAAAGGTTCTTTTTAGGTTAAGATGCAGAATGGGAATACATGGCTATCAAGGATGTTAGACATGTGCCTACATTAAGGAGAAATTTGATATCAAGTGGGGCAATTGGGAAGTGATGGTCAGATCATGGATATTTGATTGACTCTCGAAGGTTACCAAGGGTGTTCTTGTGGTGGAAAGAGGTAAGAAGGTTGAACCTTGCATTTATCCACCGATACCTTTGTACTAATGATTGTAATCTTGTGGCTTCAGATGCAGATACAACATTATGGCACTATAGGCTCATCATATGAGCCATAAGGGCATGGACATCATAAAGAAGAATTTTCCCGGATATACGTAAACGGGTTTGGATTTTGTGAGAAATGTATATATGGGAAACATAAGCGTAGTAAGGTTTCTCAAGGTGGACCTACGAAGAAAGAGAGTAAGTTAGAGCTGGTACATTTCGATGTGTGGGGCCACTGTATCATCTCTGGGGTTCAAGTTATTATGTTACTTTTATTAATGATGCAACAAGGAAAGTTTGGGTTTATTGTATTAGAAACAAATCTGATGTATTTAATACTTTTGTTAAATGGAAAGCCTTGGTAGAGAATGAAACAGGTCTTAAGATAAAATGTCTCAGTCGATAATGGAGGGGAGTATTACAACAATGAATTTAATGATTGTTGTTCTAAGAATGGAATCCTGCGCAAATAAAAGATCGATTCAGTAGAACTCCACATGCAGTAATGGGGCATCGTAAAGGATGAACAGAAACAATAATGGAACGTCTAGATCATGAGGTTACATGCAGGATCGCCTCTTTCTTTTGAGTAGAAGTGGTGAGCATGATTGTGTACTTGATAAATAGAGGACCCTCAAGTGCCTTGATGGATGCATACCCGAGGAGGCATGGTATGGTAAGAAAGTTGATTATTCATTTCTTAGAGTATTTGGATGTGAGATGTTTGTTCATATAGACAAGGATGATAGGACCAAGCTAGAGGCTAAATCAGAAAAATATACTTTATTGGATATGGTGGTGATGACTTTGGGTTTAAATGTTGGAGTATTAAGGACAAGAAAATAATTCCATCTAGGGATGTGGTCTTTAATGAGAAAGTCATGTATAAGCAACAATTGCAGGAAAATAGGGAAGAATCCAAGAAAGAATATGCAGTGGTAGAGGATCTTCCGGATGGGAAAGTGACCCATGAATCAGTTCAGGAACCTACTCAACAGGAACCCCAAACTCCTACAGTGAGGAGGTCTTCTAGGGTAAGAAAAGAACCTGAACATTTTTCTCCTTCTCTTTATTATTTATTACTCACTAATAGTGGAGAGCCAAAGAGCTTTGATGAAGCAATGCAGTAGATGTCGAAGAAGTGGGAGCAAGCCATGGATGAGGAGCATAAGTCTCTCATGGAGAACCAGACTTGGGATTTGGTGAAGCTATCGAAGGTAAAAGAGCATTGTAGAATAAGTGGGTGTATAGAGTTAAAGACGAAGGAGGAGGAAAGAAAAGATATAAGGCCCAGTTGGTGGTCAAGGGGTTTACACAGAAACAAGGTATAGATTTTGATGAGATATTTTCTCCTGTAGTAAAAATGACTTCTATTAGAACTGTTCTTGGAATAGTGGCAAAGCAGAAGACTTGCATTTAGAACAGCTTAGATGTAAAGACCGCATTTCTCCATGGTGATTTGGAGGAGGAACTATATATGCAGCAACCATAGGGCTATGAGGTCAAAGGTAAAGAGGAGATTGTGTGTAAACCGAAGAAGAGCTCAGATGGCTTTAAACAAGCTCCACGTCAATGGTATAAGAAGTTTGATAGCTTCATGATGGAGCAAGGTTATATTAGATGTCATTCGACCATTACATGTATACAAAGAAATTTGAGGATGGAAGTTATATTATCTCGTGTTCAGTATGTTGATGACATGTTGGTTAGGTAAAAACATGCAAGAAATAAAAGTACTCAAGAAAAACTAAGTGAATCCTTTGATATGAAGGATTTGGGGGCAGCCAGACAAATCCTTGGTATGAGGATAACTCGGGATAGGAAGGAATGAAGTTGACTTTATCTCAGAAGAGTACATTAAGAAGGTATTGATAGGTTTAACATGCAGATGCTAAACCGGTCGGGACTCCTTTGGCAAGCTATTTTAAGTTATCAAAGGAGCAAAGTGTCCCAAGACAGAGAGCAGAAAGAAACCAGATGTCCAAGGTACATTACTCATCGTGAATGGCGTTTGATGTATGCTATGGTGTGCACTAGGCCTGATATTGCCCATGCAGTGGGAGCTGTGAGTAGATTTATGAGTGATCCAGGTAAAGAGCATTGGCAAGCAGTAAAGTGGATCCTTCGGTATTTGAGAGGGACCATGGGGACAATTTTGTGCTGTTGGATCAAACACCACTTTACGTGGTTATGTAGATTCGCACATGGCAAGAGATGTCGTTTAGAGGAGGAGCATATAAGTTATATTTACACTGTAGGTGGGACAATGAGTTGGATTTCACGACTACAAAGCTGGTGGCTTTATCAACCACGGAGAAATTTGAGTATGTTCGGCCGCCACAGGCAAGCAAAGCAAAGAGATGATTTGGTTACAACAATTGCTTGAGGAGTTGGGGCATAAGCAGGAAGAATGTAAGCTGCATAGTGATAGTCAGAGTGCTATACACCTAGCTAAGAACTCTGCTTTCCACTCCAGGATGAAGCATATACAATTGAGATATCACTTCATCAGGATACCTTTGGAGAAAGATAAGTTGAAGTTGGAGAAGATTCATACCATCTTAATCCTCGCAGACATGATGACCAAGGTGGTCACAAGGGATAAACTAAAGCTATGTTCAGCTTTGGTTGGCCTTGGTTGATGACAATGAAGGGTTGAGAAGCTTTCTCTGGAAATCACTCCAAGTGGGAGATTGTTATGTTTTGGAGCCTATTTTCATGTTAGAGTGTGGTACACCTTCCATGTGTTACACTCGGGTATTTTTACGTTGGTCCCCTGGCCGGTGAGCGGGTTAGGTGGTTCAGGGGGTGAAGCCCCCGATTGAAAGGGCCTGAGGCAAAGCCCCAAGCAAATTTTTATGGGTGGTTTATTAACCCATGGGTAATGGGTAACCATTATGGGCTATTTTTGGGCCCATGGTTTTTCGGTACCCATTGTTTTGTAAAACCGCCTTTTTGGCTACCCATAGGTTTATGGGATGGTTTTTTTTTCCCATTGTTTGATACCCATGGTTTTGTAAAACTATTTAAGCAAATTGTCTATTTATATGGTCTTATGCATATGATAGATATATACAAGCAAATGCATTCATAGATGTGTTTTGAATTGAGTGTGAATTCAGAGAGTTTGTTTAGCATAGCTCCAAACGGATATGGGTATTGTATTGATAGAGTGGAGGCTTGTAATAAAATATGAGCAAGTGATTCTTGGTGGACGTAGCCCAAATTGGGTGAACCACATTAAATCTTGTCTCTCTCGTGTTGTGTTATTTATTATGCACTTTTATTTTAGATCTATAATATTTTCTCGCATATTAGTTTCTACTATTGCGATTCATGAGGATTATTCCACATATTTTATCTCTTATTTCCTAACACCATTGTCGTATGTTTTCATGGAAATTGTTTGTGTTTAGATGACCCTATTGCTATTTAGATTTAGAAAATATGAGTTTTATCAAAAAAATATACAAATACTAGTTTAAGAAAATAATAAACAAAGCACATTCCCTCTCCAAATGTATTTTAAGATTTTTTCCATTAAATCATTCAACCTTGTTTTGTAAAACTATATTATTTAAGTTTTACACAATTTGTAAATTTGTTGGAATGATTTCCAAGACCTGCATCAAATGATTTAGATGGATATTAAGAAAAAAATTATCTTTTGTAGAACTGTTATTTTGTAAAACAAATAGGGAATTCCATATTATATCGGGTCATATTTCAGCAACCATAGGGTAATATATATTCTAGAATAATCACATAATCTACTATGTTAAACACGTAAAACAAGATATGGGAAAAATGTTCACACCTTATTGGAAAGGATATTGAATTAATTACTATTTTTTGTGTTAGCAATTATTATAGTTAGAGAAATATGGTGAAACTATAGAAGAACAGGACCAACATATTTTATACAAATATAATTGTGTTTTCCTCAATGTCACAATCGAAAAATGAAGATTTCAATATACTGGTAAAATAAATGTATGAAGTGAAATTATAGTAAATGACAAATGTAAAGCAACCCACAAAAACAAAAACCAACCAATGCCACAAGTGGAGCTCAAAGAGTGAGGAGTGGGGGTAAGTTTTTGTTACTAAAGTGTAATGGGCCAACGACCACCAAAAACATGCTAAGGGGTTAAATAGGTGGGGTAGATTAAATAAGATATAAAATATGTTTGTTTGTAGATAGAGGTTGAGTAGATTAAATAGGATATAAAATATGTTTTAGAATATATAAGCTAGTGCTTGTATTCTATGGAATATAATACTTTTAATGAAAGGGGACATTTAGTGATGAAGAGGAGCATTATAATATACCAACCAAATTCCATACATTTAAAACATATATTCCATGCAATGGTTTAGGTTTAGATAAATGTTAAGTGGGTAAATTAAAAGGGGGCATATAATATGATTGTAAATAAGGTGGTCCCGCCAACCAATTCAAATGGTCCAATGAAAAAAATTGAAGAACCTATAAACGTGGAGGTTGTCTTCAAATTTGGAACACCCATAAGAACTTACACACCCTATTTATCATTGGTGAGACCAACAATTACTTGCTCTTAATAGACCCATACCCATAGTGATACATAATGAATTTAGATTATTTAATAACTATCGCAATTAAGATTTAGAAAATATGGGTTTTATTAAAAACTTATACACATATTAGTTAAAGAAAATAACAATCAACTTACATTCCCTCTTCAACTGTATTTTAAGATCTTTTCCTTTTTAATGGGTTTAAATATTTTGGATCAAATGTATCAAGAATACAATTGAAACATTTATTCCCATTAAAATTTCTCAACAAAACAATGTGTCTTCTTGTAAATGTTTACTTACTATAAAACACATATCACAAGTCATAGCTCTGAACCTCTAGTGGACAATAAAGATTTATTTTCATTTTGTTGATGCACTCACTCAATTGGTAGGTACTTAAGCAAGTTCACAAAATACATCTTTTTTTTTCGTTAGCCTTATTGGTAGCTTCCAAGTTCTCTTAGAAAGGAATATACAAAAATGTATAGATAAAAGAATATAATCCTAACTAGTATAACTTAATTTTAAGATAAATAAACATATATTTCATTAAAGATTAAAATTATCCAAAATCACATAGATATATCATAGTTTTCTAAAACAAAAAAAAAAAAAAACAATCCAACATATTGTAGTTTATTTTCTGAACTCTTTAGATGTTTTTATTGTTTATTCAATTGGAAATATATAAACATGTTATTAATATTATTACAATTATTATTATTGTTAGTATCAACTTTAATATCTAATTATTCTTCATTATTTGGGATGTATAGGTACATTATAAGACAAAATGTCTCAAAGCAAAAAGAACCAATCATCAATCAAAAAGTTTTTTGCATGGTCAAATACATCACAAGCTTCATCACGAGAGGATCATAATTTTGATTTAAATGAAGACTTGGATATATTAGGGTATAATGATGAGTATGATGAGGAATTTGAAGGAGGAGAAGCTTCAACACAAAACAAAAAAAGGGCTAGAGCAAAAAGAGGGTTTAGAGATGAATGAAAATTGAAATTTAAGTGGTTAAGGTGTGGAACACATGAAGGGAAACCAATTATGAAATGCATATACTATGAAGAGCACAATTTTGTTGGACCATGGGAACTGAAACCTGGTTGTACTACTTTGCAACATGATGTAATAGTTACTCATGCCAATTCAAACAAACAAAAAAATTCCCAAACAAAATGGATGTGGAAATGAATGGAAAGCAAAATCAATTCTAGAACACATTACATTCGTTGATGACACCAACAAGGAACAAATCATCACAACTATGAAATTAGTTTATTGGGTTGTGCAAGAAGACTTGCCCCTCTCAAAATATGAGTCCCTTTTCTCTCTTGAGATGTACTTAGAAACACCAAACATGCCCAAAAATAAGGACTACAAATCATATACAAATCATATGGCTGCAAATGATTTCCTCTTTTCCATATCTAAGTATCTTGAAGAGAGATAGAGTGCAAACATGTTAGATAGTCCATTATTTTCTTTGATGTTGGATGAAACTACATATCAAAACCTAGAGAAACGCCTTGTGGTTTATGGCACTTTTCTAGACTCAAAAGGATTCTAGGAAACCTATTTCATAGTTCTTAAAGCTCATAAACATGTGTGATGGAAGAGGGAAAACATTATATGATGCAATTTGTGTTTTGAAAGCAGAAAGTAGTCTTTTAAACAAAAGATTGATTACAGTTTCTATAGATGGTGATGGGTCGTTGTATTCTTCCAATCATTTAACTGACATAATCTTTTAGTGTCATTCTAAACCAGGGTTGTGTCCTAGGAAATATGCAATGGAGTCTAGGAGAACTAGTTATACGTTGAGTCTATTGGGGGTTGCTTAGTTTTAGTGACTATTCTATAAAAGTGCAGTTAAAATCTACGAAAATTAAATACAAGTCTACGGAATTCAACTATTTGCAATGAAAGGAATTTTAAAGAACTAATCTTCTCGTAAAATAAAATACACACACACTTATTCTTAACAAATTAAATCACAACTGAATAAATGGAATTTTTAGTAGAAAGCAAGACTATTCATGAACTAGATTTGCATAACAAAAGCATCTATTCTAAGTGAAAGCGGTAATGGAGAAAGTAGAGATAGTTAACCAAAGCATGCATGTAAAACTCATCAAATGATAATTGCAGTAAAACTAATCGAAGGACAAAAGATGCATGAACTCAAAGTAACCTCGTATCTCCTCGGTTGAGTGGGCCCTTGCTCTTCCTCGGGATAGAGTGATCAACAACTTCTGATTCTCAAAATGTCGTGGATTTCATTAACTTTGAAATGAGTTCATAACACATCAAAAAATAAATCCAGAATAGTATGCAGATAATCTTCTTCAACAATAAAAAAGTGGTACTCCCCAAGTTCTGAAGACAAAGTCTTCATATAGATAATGTTGGTTACAAGATCCACCATATCAGGCAGCATTAAACATTGTTCATCAAATATCAATTAAAACTCATAGATTCCTACGGGCCGTTAGAGTCAAGCCCAAGCTAATAGGTCAATTTGATGGAAACAGTCTTCAGCCGCATGCTTCGAACTCAGGCTTCTTATCCACCAACAACTTCCATCATTCCCTTCACACATCATCACATTTGATCTCACAAAGACAGTTAGTAGGAGGTTCATGTGATAAACGGTTTTCATAAATAATAGCAAGGAAAATGCATCAAACCTACTAAGATATGACTACACAAAACATCCCCATATACTAATAAGTCATATCACAAAGAGTATTTCCGGTCTAAAGAAATGATATTAATGAGCCAAACAATGCACTCATCATTTTCCCCTGAATTTACCTGTTGCATGTCCCAATGCAACTCATCTACGCCCTGCTCACCTTCCAAGTTGTTCAGCCATGTCATACTCCTCGAATTGATCAACAGTATTGCTTTGTTGTGGTATTCTCACGCCATGAGTATTGGAGGTAATTTCCACCCAGTGCAGTTGAAATCACAGGACTATGCTGCATTGTTCTGCCAGGTCGTGAGAGGGCTCAAGAGGAGTGGAGGCCATACTTGGAGGCCTGCCCATTCATCAGTGTATTGCTGGCTGGTTTTCTCTATAGTTTGTTTGATAATGGTGATGAGAGCATCACCCCTATGCATGCTCCAGCTCAAATTCTAGGGAGAGAGAACCTCCCTACGTTTCAAAGGCAGGCTTAAAGTATCCCATCTCCTATCACAAGCTTGCCAAGCAGCCCCAAAATTCTCCTGACTATAATTTTCAAAATCAATAACACACTGAAGAAAAATCTAAGAAGTATTCACCCCAACCCCTGCCTGATAGTAAAATGATCAAAAAAAATTCCATAGGGCGACATCTGTATGATGAGTTGGGTGAATGTGAAATCCGATGGACTAAGCAGTGTTATTGAAACTGTCTATTTGTTGCCTCCAAATTATCTGATTCCACAATACAGACTGAAAGGCTTTAATTTGAAAATCACCCACAAATAGGTTGATCAAGAAATCAGGGACATTGGTCACTATCATGTTATGTAGATAAAATTCACAGAGAAAATTTTGAATTTCCAGAGCACTGCACTTGTAAACTGATAAAAAACTAGGGCCATCGGGAATTTCATGAGGGGCTTGAGAACACAATTGAAATAACTGCCAAGAATAAAATTGTTCTTGGACATACATGTTGTAGACTGAGGAGGGTTTCCTACAGGATAGTAGTTTGATGGCCAAAGGACAGACAGAGTCTAAGATAGATGTTACTTTTTGTTTTTCCTCTTCCATAGATTCTTTTTCTTTTTTAATTTTTTATTTTCCTTCCACAATTCCCTTTCCTGAAGGGACAACTGTTGGAAACTATTCAAGAGGGTAAGACTCTTATCACGCTATCACTTTAAACAACTTACTTCAAGTTGCAGGGTAGCAATCTCCCGAACTTTTTCTACTGTCTTTTGTGTAAATTCAGCTTGTAATAAAAGGTTGGTTTCTTCCATACCTTGTAATTGAGATTTTAGCAGTTTGATTTCGTCCAGATAGTTGTGAGAAGGCACCACTGGGTGTCAACAATTCTGGAGTTACAGTGAATTTTCATAGATGACGGAACAACAGATGATGGAGCAGCCAGTCATCCTCCTTATGCAGTTCCTCCCGAATGTGGGTGGTACCTTCAGCAAGGACTCTAATTAGAAACCACTTGTCTACAAAAATGAGCTAAGACATCGGGACCGTAGTTGCTTCAAGGATGATGGGGCCATGGGAAACTTTCCTTTTGAATCGAAATGGACAGAATGGTCCTCAGAGTACCAACTGTGTGTGCATGCTCAGAACATCAACCCTCTCCCTTGGGTGTGAAGGCAAGGGCCCGATGTAAGGGTAGACCGAGGTGTGAAGAGAGACCAGATTTGAATTGCTTTTGTTTAGACCTTCACCACCAACATGTCCCTCAAGCCTCCACTTTGGTCTAAAGAATACTTGGTGTGAACACATTAGATGAATCAACCAGGGTGCTTAATCATGGACTTGTCTCCACCGGATCGGGTGTTTCGGCATACTTTAATGATGGAGTCTCGAGGTACTTTGGCAAATTTACTCAAGTTCTTGGTTGACATGTCCCTTTTTAAGGTGAATGAGTATTTTGAGTGCATCACCACCCAGAACAGAGGCCTGGCCATCACATATGAAATACTAGTTGACCCATTTCGTAATCTCACCCTAGATTCCAGGTAAACTTGTCTGCTTAACACCCTTCTGGACACCCAATGGAGTCAGGATGACCTCCGGGAGTGCCTCTCCTTCGTCATGGAACTGAGAAATTAGACTTTGGAAAGGGGAATTTGTCATAAACTTCAAACCGAAGTTTGGCAAGTTAGAGAGGTCATAAATGACTTGACTTGTAATTTCAACTCTCCGTCTACCAACTTGCGAGCAAGTGGACTCAAAATTATTCAAGAACTCTTCCACAATGCCCTCATCGAAACCTTCAAATTGCTAAATGAAATCCAACCATCCAAAATCATGAAATACTTGCGAAAGGGTGGCATTCCAGAGCAAGGCGTCAAGTGAAGTAGGTTCTGATGTCTTTGTGGTCCCATGCTAAGCCAAAATGTGAGAAATACATGGTAGCGGAAAAACGAGAGCAGAGCGTCTCTTCCACTTCCCGTGTCTAAGTGCCTAATAAAACCAATCGTGATTGATGTGCATACCACAATGGGAAGAAGTAGTTCAGAAGAATTAAATTTCAAATGACACCATATTCCTTGGGTAGCGCAACATCAAGCAAAGGTGACGGCAAAAAAATAGTGATGAGACCGCCACCCGTGTGAGATTAATATTTTTGTGGCGGCACATATCCCATGGTTGAGGAGTAAGTGCCACCTGTCTTGACGTTGGAGAGTGCAACACATCAAAGCATGTGGTGATTTATGAGCCATTACTCCTTTTATGCCGTCATTCATAGAGCTGGATTTGGAAAGAGATCCAGAATGACCATAGCAATCATTTCATGATGGCATCATAATGACAAATGAATACATGGGGAAATGTTTTGCATAGAAATATCATTAGCAAGTTAAAATGCACTTACCCATGCCACATTTAGTCGTCGATATCTGTAGATTCCTACGCCCTATAATTTGGGATGAAACATGATTAGCAGTAGTAGAAATAATGAAAATTCCTGCATTTATTGGAAATTACAATAAAATCGCTAACTAAGGGAAGAAGATTGAATGAAGGATCATCTTCCTTTATTGAATTTGCAAGAGATTGATTACTCCATGCATGAGAGGCAAAGAGCCTCCTCAGCATGCATGTCTGTTCGTAACAGAATGTCATCGGTGAAAGTCTTCTTATCCAGCGGTTGGTGATAAACTCAGAGCCTATGCCCATTCACTAGAAGAGTCCATTTGTCTCCATCAATCGGTATCAATCGAACAAAGCCATTATCAAACACTTGATTTACCTGATAGGGACCTAACCAACGCGTACGCAACTTGCCTTTAAATTGCTGATAGCGGGAATCAAAGAGTAAAACCCACTATCCTTCATGAAATATCATTTTTTGATGTGAGCATCATGCCAAGTTTTCCACTTGATGCTGTAGAATTTGATCTGTTTGTGCCTCCATCGCATTTCATCTAATTCATTCAACTACAACACTCATTCACGTTGTGCTTCATCCAAATCAATCCCAACTTCCAACACTGTTCACCATGTGCGCAACTCGAACTCAACAAGTAACAGTGGCTTCTTCCCAAAGACTAGCTCATAGGGAGAGAAACTAGTAGTTGTTTTCCAGGTCGTGTTGTAGGCCCAGACGGCCTTAGGAAGCTTTGGTACCCAATTATTTCTATCGGCATTGACCACCTTAGTTAAAATATTCTCAAGTTCTCGATTGGTTACCTCCAATTGCCCATTAGATTGAGGGTGATATGGTGATGATTTCGGTGCCTGATTCTATAGATTCCTAAGAAAGCTTCAATCATATTTGAAACAAATTGAGGACCTTGATCAAATACAATGGCCCTTGGTGCTCCAAATCACAGCAATATCCGGTTCAGAGAGAAAATCAACAATAGCATCTTCATTCGCGTGAGATGCCAATGCTTGAACTTCAGCCCATTTGGTGACATAGTCCAGTGCATACCAAGAGATACTCATTCCGAAAGATGGAGGATCAAATGATCCAACAAAATCAATACCCCATTTCTCAAATGGTCCTAGAACCAACCGAGGGTTCGAGAGGCATTTCGTAGAAAGTGTAGGTTTTCCCATTCATTGGCATGCATCACACTACCACACATACTTTTTGGATCTTATGGAGGAAGGCCAATAGTACCTGCTTTAAGGATCTTATGAATTGTTTGTTTCACTAAATAATGTCCACCTCTCGGTTCATCATGACATGCTCACAAAGTATGTCATGTGCCTCATCCTCTCGAACATAGCTATGAAGAACCATGTCGGAAAACATTTAAATGAATCACATTACACCATTTATATGTTGCACTACTTCTAACCAATCACCTTCTTTCCTTATGAGTAAAATAGGTAGGAAACTTCCCCTGTTGTTAAATAATTCGCGAGATCGCAAACCAGTGGAGTCTTAGTAGAGATGGTAAACAAGTGTTCATAGGGAAATTGGTCTTGAACCGCCGCAATCATCACCTAAAACATTTATTCGGGAAAGAAATTTAGAAACAACATTAGATTTCCGTGCTTATCTATAATAGTGAGATTGAATTCTTGCAACAAGAGTAACCAGTGAATGAGCCTTCCGCCAACCACTGGTTTGTTCATCAAATATCGAATGGCAGAGTGGTCAGTGTAAACAAAAATTTTATATCCAGTGATGTAATGATGAAATTTATTCAAAGCATATACCACATCCAAAAAACTCTTTTTCCGTAGTAGTGTAATTCTTTTCCGTAGAGCCGAATTTTACCGATAAAATAAATTGCATACATATGATCTTCTGAGTCTTTTTGTCTAAGGATAGCACCCATGGTTGTATTAGAAGCATCAGTGTGGATATGGAAAGGTTGTCCCTAGTCAGGGCCACGTAAGACAGGGGTTGTTTTCAGCTTTTCTTTGATAGAATCAAATGCCTATTGACACTGAGAAGACCATTTAAAAACACAATCTTTGGTTAGCAATGAAAACATTGGGGCGGCAATTTTGCTAAAATCTTTTATGAATCGGCGGTAATAACCTGCATGGCCAAGGAAACTTTTGATGTCATTCTGATTAGCTGGTGTAGGTAATTGGGTGATGACTGATATCTTTTAGGATCCACTCCGTATACCTTGGGTGAAACATGGTGACCTAAGACAATTCCTTGATCAACCATCATTAGACATTTTCATGACTCGAGAGATAGTTGGTGTTGTTCACATCGATTTGAGTACTTTCTCAAGATTATTCAAAGATTCTTCAAAATTAGATCCATGGACGGTGAAATCATCCATGTAAACCTCAACACTGAGTCATTAGCAAGATCTACAAAATGGCCAAAACTACCCGCTAGAATGTAGCGGGGGCATTACAAAGCCCAAAAGGTAAGACTACAGAAGCGAATGTACCCCAAGGGCACGTAAAGTAGTCTTATCCACGATCGCGAGGGCAATACTAATTTGATTATACCCACTAAACCCATCCAAGAAAGAGAAATATTTCTTACCAAAGAAAATTTTCCGGGACTTGGTCAATGAAAGGCGGGGAAAATAATCTTTCTTGGTGGCTTTCCTAAGTTCCTGTAATCAACACATATTTTCCACTTACCATTCTTCTTGGGAACAATAACGAATGAGGAAACCCACTTCGACTATCGGATATAGGATAGATGAAACCTACCTTTAGGAGCTTTTCGATCTCGCTTTGACTATGTCTCTCAATGATGGATTGATTCTTTGTTGCGAGATGCCTTATAGGTTTGACATCATCAATGTAAATATGATGTGTACATATGCTAGGATGAACTCCTTTCATATTAGTGTAATCCCAAGCAAAATCATGAGAATGTTTCTTGTAACCTCAAGCACCCTAGCTTCTTGATTGACCTCCAAGTCACTTCCTATAGTCGCTCTCTACCCATACCGACAAGCACATGCTTAGTATCATTCACAAGAGCAATCTCTGTACTAGTGATAAAAGAATTCAATGGGAAAACATGGGGCTAAAGCATGTGCAGGATGGATATGTTATCAAAAGACAGAACCTTGGTTAAAGGACAATAGAAATCAGAACTAAATGTTTAGAATTATAAGCATAGAGTTTCCTACCAGACTCAATAGAGGTAATGTCTAATGTCGGTATTCAATTCCATAGCAGTAGTGTTGATTTCCGTAGTTGCAGAGTCCTTAGAATCAGTCACCGCATATGACTCTACAACTTCCATCATATGATTGTGTACTGCAATAGTGGCCAGAAAAGAAGAACTCAAAGAGTTAGCATCCAAAGAATCCACCCATACCTGGTCACAATTGTTCGTATAAGGTTGGGTAGGAGGATATAATGAAATGTGTTTGGATTTCTGCCCATTTAGAATTTTCATGTTTCCTAACCTACAGTCAATGTAAGTAGCAACCGTAGCCAACCAAGGTCTTCCCAAGATGACTGGATATCCCAACTTCTGAGATTTAGGCTGCAAAACCATGAAATCAACTGGGTACTCCCATGATTCAACAGTGACCATTATATCTTCAACCACACCATCAGGTACAACAATGGATTGATCTACTAACTGCAAAATAGTGTTGGTTGGTTGAAGTCCTGTCAAGGATAGTAGGTTAAACATTTCTATTGTGATGACATTAATAGCAACACCAAGATCCACCAAAACATTAGATATTGACTGGTTGTTTATACAAATAGTAATGACAGGGCTCCTAGGATCCCCATATTTTGGTGAGATAAGGGTGCCAGCAACTAAATCAGCCAAATTCCCTTCGACTCTGACAGTCTTTGGGTATTTCTTTTTTCTTCTTGGTGTCTTTATACATTCATTTCTAATGGTTTGGTTTAGTTCAGGGATGTCCCTTATTGCACGCAGCAGTGGAACCTCAATATGTACTTTTTTCAATTCTTGAACTAGTTTTGTTTCATCTGCAGTTCGAGTGTCTTGTAATCACTCAAGAAAAGGGGTTGTAGTCTATTTGGGTATTTGATCATCTTGTTTATCTGGCATTGGTGAAGAACTAGTGTTACCCTCAAGTTTTTCTTCCTTATCGGCATCATCAGGCAGTTCTGTGATAACAACAGGAGGGTTCAATATTTTGCCAGATCGTAATCATAAATTACCAATAGTGTTAACCTGCATGGTGTTACCTACGTCTGTGTCATCAATCGAAGTTGTCTGTTGATTTTTAGGATTGGATACTGGCTGAGCCAGAAGTTGTGTTTGTGTTGCTTGTCCTTGATTTTGGTAGGCTTGAGGTGGAGGCATTAAAGCTTGCTATGGTTGTTGGAACCTGCGTTGTTGATTACCATTTTGTGGTGGTACCCAAGACTGATTTTGGCTAGAATTTTGTTGAGGACTCAATCGCTGATTGTGCCAAGGATTGGTTGTGGGTGGTGGAGCCCAACCCGGTGAGTGTAGGGATTTTTCTAAGGTGGTGGATATGGATAAGTCATCCAGTTTGAGTTTTCCCACTCATGCTTTGTCCCCAAGAAGACCGAGAGGCTTGATTTGGTCTAGATGGGAACCCACCCTGATTGTTTGGTCTTTGGACAAAATTTAATTCAAAGCACTTGTTTGAGAGATGGCATTCAAACCTCCCTTCAACTGTGGTAGAAGTGTGCAATGCTTAGTGTCATGGTTAGTAACTTTGCAGATTAAGCACATATCTGTGACATCCAAAGGACATTCTCTCAAGGGGTGTCTCTTCTAACATTTAGGGCAATACATGTCCAATGGTTCTTAGCAGGGGGTGGTTTTTGCCTTGAGTCCATCTATGGTGGAAATTGCAGCGTGAGAATGTCTATTTTCATGTTGGTCATTTCTTCTAAAATTTCAGAGGTACCCAAAGACTTGGATGTTTGTTTCCTTTGTATTCCTCCCCATGTTCTAGAATATCTTCTACATAGCTCAGTAATTTGTTCCATGGTGAGCTTATGCACGTCTCCACCTCCCATGAGATGGAGAGAATCCTTGGTTTCCTCATCCAGTCCTTTCAAAAAGACCGTTTTAGTGATGTCTGCATGTAACTCATACCCACTGCGTTTATGGAGAAAGAGGAATCTATCTAGATAATCCTCTAGATTCTCATCTTTCTTTTCCGTATTTGGAAGAACTCTTCCTTCCTATCCCTTCCTCTACAATATTCTTGGTATTTATCTAGGAAGGCTTTCTCCATGGCTTCCTAGGAATTGATGGAGTTAGATGGTAACCCCATAAACCATCTCATAGTAGAATCTTTGAGAGTGGAACTAAATAATTTGAGTTTTTATTGTCATTTTGGTAGTCATATATGTCAGCACAGGATTTTAAATTCAAAGCGAAACCGATTAGGTCTTCTTTGGTCATTCCTTGAAAGAGGGGTAGGATGGATGGTGAGATGTTTTTCATGGGTGCATCCTCATCTACATCGAGGAAAATGGGGTATGTAAAGGTTCATCCTAAAGGTTGGTCTTCAGCATTCCCAAGATCCCCCATTGCAGAACGATGTGAAGAGGATACAGAATGCTCAGAAAAGGTTCTAGGCGTTGAATTGGAATCTGTATCACTCTCAGTGTTTCTCTCTTGTGAAGTTTCTAAAGAGATTTGTTGAATATTGCATGCTATAAATCTCCCTTGGTTATCTCGTGACCTATGCATCCAGGTTGGTTGGTTTAAATCGAGGTCCGAGAGAACTACTAGTTTCCTATATGAACTCCATTAACACCCATAGCATATAGAATAAAGTAATGGAGCTTATGGTTATTTTCCCTAGGAAACGGCACCAAAAATGATGGGTCGTTGTATTCTTCCAATCATT
Organism: Taxus wallichiana var. yunnanensis; assembly: GCA_018340775.1. Taxonomy (NCBI): domain Eukaryota; kingdom Viridiplantae; phylum Streptophyta; class Pinopsida; order Cupressales; family Taxaceae; genus Taxus; species Taxus wallichiana. Next base: position 311,111,302 of record CM031240.1, read on the forward strand.
TAACTGACATAATCTTTGTCAGTGTCATTCTAAACTAGGGTTGTGTCCTAGGCAATATGCAATGGAGTCTAGGAGAACCTAGTTATACATTGAGTCTGTTGGGGGGTTGCTTAGTTTTAGTGACTATTCTACGGAAGTGCAGTTAAAATCTACGAAAATTAAATACAAGTCTACGGAATTCAACTATTTGCAATGAAAGGAATTTTAGCAACTAATCTTCTACTGTAAAATAAAATACACACACACTTATTCTTAACAAATTAAATCACAATTGAATAAATGGAATTTTTAGTAGAAAGAAAGACTATTCATGAACTAGATTTGCATAACAAAAGCATCTATTCTAAGTGAAAGTGGTAATGGAGAAAGTAGAGATAGTTAACCAAAGCATGCATGTAAAACTCATCAAATGATAATTGTAGTAAAAACTAATCAAAGGACTATATGC